>JAQIWU010001218.1:0-17983 GCA_034696445.1 Isotomiella minor
TTTATACATAGTCTCAATGCATGATACTAATAAAGTCAGTCGTCGGTCAGCCTCCAAACATTCCGTAGTCTCCGATATTGGTGTTCGCGAAGGCACTTTCTCCTTCAACGAGAAGGAGAGAAGTGGAAAGAACTTGGGACATTAATTTTCTCGTGGTTTTCGGGGTAAAACAAGAGTCCACTATCTACTACAGTACGCTCTCATATTCAACCGAATATCCCCCATCACATTGACATCGGACAACACGGAATCAGTTACACATGGAGAAACAACGTACGCAGGTCACACCCTCTCAGATCCTCCCAATCGTAATTATCGGTGCCAACGTCGATGAAGTATTGCAATCATTGTTTCAACTTCCTACCTCATCTCTTCAAGTCTCTCATATCCAAGTACCATTGCCACGGACAGGGTCACAGGCACCCCCAGGGCAGCAGAATCCTATTTTCTTAAAACCAAAAGGAAGTACAGCATACTGCAACTTTCACAAGAAATATGGCCACCACACTCTACATTGCAAGGCTCTGAAAGGACATGCAAAATCAATAGAGGAGAAAGGGAGCGGTGAATCATTGTCCACGTCGTGCAATATTACCATTGCCAACACAAATGCAAACATTGACGAACCTAGCAACCGGTCTCCAATTACAACTATCGAGGCTCATTCCAATCCAACCGACCACGACTCACCGCTACATACGGACGCTACCAACTCACTTCCCAAATCGGGAAAACGAGTAAGGCCTCCATTACCACCGCAATTTCAGCCAGGAGAAAAGTACAAACAGTAGAACACACTCTACTTCAACTTTCCCAGCTTTCACCATAATACATGGAAAGCGAGTGCATGGACAGTCAACAGCGTCACATAAAAATCAACAGAGGCTCAACGTCATATTCGATAAACGGCAACTTATTTTTCACAACAGCTCTACTTTACGCTCAACGGGAACGGAGAAACCGACTCAATGCAGCAAGGACTTTCTCCGTTGTACCCAACGCAGCTATTCTTGACAACGGCTTACAGCAACAGTATTCTAGTACATAATATTACACTTGTAAACCTTGTTAAAACAATTCTGTCAAATAATGTCAATTTCGATTGTAAACAATTGAAATTTTTCGTCGGTGTAGGGAGTGTCGGGTCTACACTCGACCTCTCTCCCGGCTCTCCGAATGTGATACCATACCGATACTTTATACATAGTCTCAATGCATGATACTAATAAAGTCAGTCGTCGGTCAGCCTCCAAACATTCCGTAGTCTCCGATAGTGCACACAATAAATATCAGCACACAGAAAGAAAACTCCATTAAAAGAAGATACCTTCACCTTGTAAAAGAATAACGATATGGCATCATCACAGTCTCATTTTGCAATTTACAAATCCACAGGTTGGTTTTTAAGGGCCATCAACGTCACTTATGAACCCGAAACGCATGATGATTCATAACTTATTGCCTATTATTTGCTGTGGTTCAAGCCAAAGCCAACAAAAAAGAAAGAAGCTGGTGGTAAAATTGTAAAACCATGAAGAAGAAACCAGGCAGGTGGATAATGGATATTGCAGTGATGATACGATATGAATTGCACCGACTGCATTCCGCCCTCTCTCCTGGCCCCTGCCCAAGCCATCTTTTTTAATCTTTCTGTCCTGTCGAGTAAATGAAGTTCACAGGTCATAAATGCAATATGCAAAACAAACTAAATGTCCCATATTTGTGATTTAAGATCATTTTTTTGAAATGACAGCCTCATCCTCTTGCTGAAACCTGAGATTTACAAACTGCACTTTCAACTCTTTAAATCAACCCATCACATATCACATCCTTCCTATTACGCACTGCACTTTGGTTCTAAAATCCACACTGATGCTACATGTCAAATCTTCCTTTGAGCCAATTTGAACCGTAGCAGAAGATCAAAGGAATCAACTTCTGTCTTCTGAATTTGATTATAACATCATCATCACATCTATGCCATGCGTCTTTTGTTGTTGATAAAATCAGTTAGCAAATTTTTATTTAATTTGCAACAACAAAAAATCCGCACTGCATTATAAATGATAATATGCGTGGTTGGTTAGTTAGTTAGTGCTGCTGAAAGCGGGTTTATTAACTTTTTAACTACCACCTTACATTTCAAATTTAAATCCACGGCTTGCCTCATAAATGTTCACTACCACCACCATGCTATCAACTATTATGCACACAACATGTCCACCCATACCACTCCTTACTTATTATAACTTTTAAATCCTATACGTTATCATTCATTTCTTCTTTCATGATTAAACTGACCCGCAGCAGTTGAGTGGAGTCGCGCAGGTGAAATAAACTTTAATTCTGACTCTGAATCATTCATTCAATGAATTCACGCAAACTTACTGACTAAGTCAGGCAATTTTCTGCCTGTCTTCTCCTTCCTTTGCGGAGGAGCTGGCTCATACTATTTCATTTCACATTTCATTTTGTTTACAGAAAGCAATTAAATGTAATGAAATAGGAAGACGTAAAAGTTAAAGTTCAAATTGAAATGAGTAAATTAGTGAACGGAGGGGGGCTTTCTTCCACTCATTCTTTCCTTCTCTGCCGATTTTGCATAAAATAAAGGAAGAAAAGGAATGGAAACGAACGGGTAACAAAAGAAATGGAATTCCAAGCTAATTATCATCTAATAGTGCTGAATTCTAGAGAGGAGTGTGTATATGAAATAATTGTTCATTCAATAAAGAGGCTAACCAAAAGGCAAAAGTTAACAAGGAGGAGACAGCCGAGCTTTATTGTGTTCTTTGCTGGGAAATTATACGGTAACCAACTGGGTAAAGAGTCATGTAAAACCAGGACCAGCATTGAGTGAGTAGTTGCTTGCATAATAATTCCAATTAATTAAATGCAAGTCCTCATTTCCCTTCGTGCTGGGATAATAATCCCAACGAAATGAAGAAAGGCGAGTTTAAACTTGTACTGCAGTGTTGCATTCAAATAGCATTGCACCACGCTTTCACCTTCCTTTCACTTCCTTTAGGACGGCACAGGACCAAAGAAGTCAAGAAGGAGTAATGCACATAATCCTTAAAACAAGCAGAGCTATTTCTCACAGTCCCTCACTTGCTTTTAACTTTGAGGTAATTAATTAGGAGGGAATTAAAAGGACTGTGCTACGTTTTCTACAATGCAAACTGTTTACTTTCAGTTGTCGTCATCACCGCTCAAAAGAACCCCTTCCACCCGTGTCATAGCCTTTGAGTTTATGACTTTTACTTTTAAGAATTTGCAAAATTGCAGGTTGTGCTAATCGTTGAAAGGCAGTGACATAGCGCAAATAAATTCAGACAATTTAAAACTTGTCACAAGTGTATGCTTCATTTGTTAAAAAGGTAAAATGATAAAAGAAAACTGAGAAAGAGTCTTAAAATGTTCTAAAAGTTGTTCACTTTAAAAAAAGCTGTTTTGCTAAAATGTTTTGAGTTGATAGAATAAGTGCATAATTTTGTTACTTTGCTTTCTTACATAAAGTACCCTAACTTGTCCTACACCACCACCAGTCACCACATCATATGAAATTATAGTCACTCATCCAATTCTTTTTTATCCCAGTTTAAACTCGTAATGTACATAAAATGTAAATTTTTTTCCTACTTAACCTGAAACCATGTAACTTTTCCTTTTAACAAAAACAAACGAGGAAGATGCAGTCATGTCATGACATGGCATGGGACGAGAAGAGTAGTTAGCTAAAGTTGTTACAACCGAAGTGAATTACATGTTGGTTTAAGTTTCAGGAAAAAATTGCCTTTCTCATGATACTTAATCAGACTGTGATAGGTTGTAGATTTGGGTAGAAAGAAGGATACTTAAACTTAGCTTGGTTGGATGTAAATTGCATTTTATGTGGAGAACATCGCCATCCTGTAAAAAAAGTTGGTGCACGAAAAGCTGATTGACTGTCTTGACTTGACTGACTCAACTGAAAAAGAAGACTGTAATAATGACTGATATGATGAGATGAGATATATGCACTTAGGACCTGTTTGACCTTTCAACTCCAATTCTTCAAAACTTCAATACTTCTTCAAAATTTACTTCACTCTGACTTGCTCCTCATCATCAAAAGTTTAAACAAGACGCAACTTTTCCATACTTCAGAATGTCTTACTAAACATGATAATGGGACATGAGTGAGTGAAAAAATACACACCTGAGAGATTAAGTTCTTGTTGAAAACTTGCTAATGCAGTCATGCAAAACCGCAAAACAGCAGTTCAATGGTCAAATTACGCAAAATATTATTATGCAGATGAAGTCACATGAGGCAAGAAGAAGTTGCTGAAGTGTGAGAACTTTTGATTCGACAGTGAATGAGATTCGTTTAATGAGTCATTAATCCAAATTTTTAAGCTTCATTTCACTTCCAGCCACCAAAGATCAAGTTAGGGCGCTATAATAAATCCTCATCGTCAACACTTTATCATCATCACATTCCCACTTTGAATGACGTTTTTGATGGTGAGGACGATAAAGTTAATACTCTCTCGTGAGATAAAGATAAGACAAGTTGGTGACGAGAGGGTGATCGTGATGTGATGTGATGTGGAAGCAAAATTATTATGACTAACGAGAAAAAAAAGGGATAAAGAATTTCTCAATCATCTCTTTAATCTGGATTATGGCATTTTGTAAAGGATATATAATGGTTTATGAAGCCTCGTTAATTTGAACATAAACTGATAACCCCACCACCATTGAAGCCTGATAATTGGGTCGTATTTTTAAAGACGTACAGGAATTAAACTCATATGCAACATGTGGACTATTTGACTATGAAATGAAAGTGACCAATTAATACCAAACCCTTCTTCTGTTTTGCAAGCATATATTCTTTCCTTGAGAAAGCAATAACCCTTGAAAAATACTTACTTTTAAACAAGCTTGAGATTAAACGAAATGAAACAAAAAGTATAACTAGCAAAAATGTGAAGGATGAGCGTGTAAATGGCATAGGAGAGCCTGTTGTTGGTGTAATTGTAACTCATCCGTCCGATCCATGATGCAGTAATGATGGTCTACAATAAAGTAAAGTAAATTGCCAAATAGTTTAATGACTGAACAGCAGCAGGTAAATGCTAAGTAAACAGGAACAAAACCACAAAGAAAAATGCCGAAAAAACTGGTCCAGCCATCAATAATTTTTTAAGAGAAGAAGACTGACTGTAGCATTGCTCCGCTCCTGTTTTATGTCTGCATGAAGCCAATAATGCCTCATCCACCTGTCAAATAATTCCATCTTACCACATGAGGACTCTCAACAACTGCCAATTGTTAAAAAGAGATGAGATGAAGACGAAGACGATGCAAACTGTTCTTAAACTCTGATCTGATGTTCCTTCGGTATTAGATGCAGTAGTGTGTTTATGTTTATTATTAAAATTGCTAAGTTAAAAGTTTTCATGATGCGATGCAGAGAGACATAAATTATCGTTGATATTAATAACGCGGTTCGCTTTATTCTTCGACAGAGCATAACTATAATAAGATAATACGAGTTTGACCTTCGTAATTAACGACAAATAGATAATACAGTCGTGCATTATTACAAAAAGTATAGCCGATGAGTCGATTTGTCAGCTCGAACTTAAATATATCTGCCTAACATAAACTATCTAGCCATACCTTAACTTAGAATAGATAATAATTAATAATAGTGTAAATATTTCTGGTCTCATTCTTTTCTCCTTATGCATATGTAATTTAATTTCATTTTATTACCTTCTGTAGGTAGGAATTCTGTAGGTTAGTAAGGAGTGATTTAAAAAAGCAGAACCATTCTACGTTTACAGAGAATTCTAATTATCTCCACCTCTTCAATAGCAATGGTCTGTAATTAAGGACTGTAACAAGGAATATTATTTTAACAAGAGTCAATAGAAGTTAGATTCAGGCATTTGAGATTAGCACATTTCAAGAAGATCTTCTACACGTCGTCTTCAACAATAGGAGAAGGTAAGTTAAGTAAGTTGGTTAAAAATGTATGTAAAGAACAAAAGGGAAAATTACAGGTACCGGAATAAAGTACTCTTTCTTACCACGAAGTGTGAATAGCAATGAGAAACGAATCAGAGAGACAACTTTATATACGATCTATAAACTATAAACTACAAAATTAAGCATTGAACTTATTCATGAATGAAGGATATGATATCAATATAAGTGACTAGTCAATATCTTGGACTATATCTCATTAACTATCATATGTACCTACTACTTTTGCGTCATTTGTATAAATCACAATAATGAGAAACTTACACATGTCTCCCGTTGCCCCTCACTTAATGTAGCTAAAGTCTGTAAGAAATAAATGCAAAAATGCTGAACTGAACCACCTAATTTCCCTACACACACCATCAGTCTTAAAAGTACGTTGGTTAATTCATTTTTGAGCTAATCCACTAACAAGCTAACTTAGTTCATTGACTAAAATTTAAACGAAGTACATTTTCCCGTTGTTTGAACTATTGTTGTTGTTATTACCCAACTGATTTGTAGCTGGGGTGGTGTCCAACCGTTGGGGATGAGAATGACCACTTAATTTGTTCAGAATCCCATTCTTAACTGGAGACGAGGGGGACACTGCACTACTCATATCCGAACCTGAAGACACACCACTACTGGTACTGTGTTGAACAATGTGTTTGGAGTTGGGGTTATTTGATCTGCCACAATTGTTCCCATTTCCAACATTTCCACTGGGGGAGTAGTCCACCACATCTTCAGCATACCGAGAAATCATGGGGGACTGGAGTGGGGAATCCAGGGTGGAGTAGACGTGTTCAAGGTCGTCATTGGCAAAACTCGAGACCGCACTGGAGGAATAGTTGCCTTCAATTATATTCTGACTATTTGGAAGATAGCCCATCAATGGGGAAAAGTTATTATTCGAGGATGAGACTTGAGACGCAGTGTGGGAATGGATGTGTGAAGAAGGAATCACTGCAGCCGATGATGGTTGTCGATGATGTGGGTTTTGTAAGGAATCCATGATAAGGCTGGGTTGACCAAGGTAATTGCTATTAGGAATCATGGCATGATGATGATGATGGTGGTTTTCAAAGTTAGTTGGCTGCTGATGATTGCTCTGTTGTTGAAGTTGTTGAAGATGAAACATCTCGTTACTGTAACCGAAATGCTGCGGGGTGAGTTGTGAAGGAATGGGATGAATGAGTGAAGAAGTCGCTGCTGGGATAAGCGTGTTATGGTGGTGGTGTTGGTGGTGGTGATGGAGGCCATTAGACAGATTTGTTGAGTTGGCTGGAAGAACGATTTGGTGTTTAGGTACTGGTGGCAAGGAATTGTTTCTATTCAAGAGATGAGGAACTGGAATTTGATATGGAATTATATTCTGGTGATAATGATGGGTATTGGTCCTCAATTGCTGTTGTTGTTGTAATTGCTGTAGATGGTGGAGATTTGGATTCATTATAAGACTGTAGGGGAGTTGAGACGGGTCACAGGTTTGTGGAGGTGGAACTCCTGAACCAGGTTGGTAGTTCATTGTGCCTCCACCACTGTCATTATTACTACTACGAAGTGTATCACAAAGGGAGTGTGGGATTGTGACCGAAGGTTGTGGCAACAGTCGTTTGAATTTATTCCAGAAATTTTTATCCGCCCACTGCACGCAGGAATTTCTTAAGAAAGCAGAGTTGCCACTCAATTCAGGGGAAACGGATGAGACCATTGACTGGTCAAAGTCTGGCAAGAGGATCAACACTAGTTTCTTCTGGTGTAGACTCGTCATGGTTTGAATGGCTTGTCTGAAATGCGGGTAACTCAGCTCGGACTGGAGAAAGGTCCGGGAGAGGATGAGAACAATGCGTTTTGATGCTTCACTTGCGCTTAAAATCATTTCTCGATTCCACGGGCTTTCTGGTGGAAGGGAAAGGTCTCTGTAGTGTAGGCACAGGCGAAATTTTTGCCCAGGAGTAGTGGTTGTAGCTGTGGTTGGGTCTTCCAACTCTGGGATAATTTTCTGAAGCAGCATCTCTTCTTCCTTGTGACAGTAGAGTAAATACGCGTCAAACAACTTTTCCTGGTCATCTGATGGACTTGAAACTTTTGAGGGGTGAAGGGAACCTGAGTACTTTCCTGGACAGCAGCAGCACAATGACAACAGTCCACTCGGACAACTTTCACCACTTTCACTTTCACTTGAGGGCAACGTGCTCCTGGTCCAGTGATAAATCTGATGTCTAAAAATACCCACCAGGACGAAAATTATGATGAGTAGCGCTGTGAGACAAAGGAGTAGGACCCAAAAGGTGTTGTCGTGATTGTGTGAATGGTGATTCTCCGAGGGTGGTAGTGCTTGTAGGCGTGGGACGAGTGCAACTTTCTCCGCCGCCCCACCCATTGCAGAGATTCTGTTATTAATCTCAATCTCATTATTCCCCGTGTGGTCGTAATTGAAACCTATGGCTGGATTAGCAAAAGCACACATGGAGCTGATGAGATGTTTGGGTCTCTGCTTCTGCTTGAATTCCGCAACACCACCCTCCTCTTCCTCCTCTTCATCTTGTGGGTTAGGATACTCCTGACACTTTGCCAAAGCCAAGTCCACCACAATTGATGTCTTGCTCACCACCCATTCTAACCAAGGGTTGAGGAAGTCACAGTCACAAGACCACGGGTTATTTGCTAACATCACACTATTTAAATAACTGTTTCTATTTAGCTCCCACACACTAAAGTGCATCAACTCATTCCCATCCAGTCTTAACACTTGGAGAAAGTTTAAGTTCATGAAGGTGTCAGGGGAAATGTAGCGGAGCATATTGTTGTGCAGGTAAAGCTCTCGAAGTCCCTCTAAATCAGCAAACTCGTAGCCATTTAACTCACTCAGCAAATTCCCTTCCAGTCTCAGCACCTGTTGAAGGGTAATGACAAAATTAACAAATGAAGGGAGTGAAAGTAAAGATGCTTTGAATTTGACTCGCATTTTTTAGGAAAGAGAAAGCAAACGTGCCAAGTGCAAAAGTAAAAATAGATTGCGTGTGAAAAGGAATTCTTTTGCTTTTACTCACCTCAAGTGCCTTCAACCCATTGAAAGTCTTGTTTTTGATAACTTCTACGTGGCTGTTGTTGAGATAGAGCGTGCGAAGGTTTTTCTTGCCAATAAAGATGTGGCTGTTGAGTTGGAAAAGACGGTTCCCGTCCAAATAAATTTCTGTCGAATCCATTGGAATTCTTTCTGGGATGTTTTCATACTCCAGGTTTGAACATTCGACAATATTTGTAGACCATGAATTGTCATGATGGCAGGTACAATTCGAGGGGCAACTCATTTGACAGTCACAAGCATCGAATTCGCAACAGTGGCAGAGGGTGAAACAATGTGAGTCGTAGGTGCAGAGAAAGTCCCTTGGGTTTGCTTCCAGGAGAGGTATAACAGCCCCGGAAGAGAAAGTACCACTTGATGTCACAGTTGTTGAGATGGATCTTGAAAACGTTGTTCGGCATGTAATTGCGTCCAAATCCACGATACGAGGATGCTGTCTGGATATGGCGAGTTGATTTGATTTCGTTAACCATTCCATATTGCAGTCACAAGAGAATGGGTTGGACCCAAGATAAAATTCGGGTAATGTACGACCCGAGGGAATTTGTGAAATTCGTAGAGATGCCTGGGAAAGATGTTCAATCTCATTTCCTATCAGTTCCACCCGTCTTATTCTGGTCGAGTGAATAAATGTGTTTGGGGCCACACTTTTCAACGCATTGTAATTGACGCGAAACGTTTCAAGAGATGATGGGATGGAAGCTTGGTCAAGATGTTTGAGTTTGTTGTAGGAGACGTCTAAAACTCTCAAGTGACCCGGCAGAGGCATTGTTATTTGCTTCAAATCCAGGCCAAGAGGGCTGCTTGCATTGTTTGTTGAAGAAAGGCTCAAAGGTCCACTTAAAGACTCTATTGAATTGTGACTCAGGTCTAGCCACTCGACGGTTGAAGGGATGAGATTGTAATCAGCCAATTTCAACCTATTTTCTGACACATTGAACCACAGCAATGATGGAAGTTGTGGTGCCAAGGAGGGGGGTAAGGTGGGTAATTGGTTTGCATCCAACCGCAGCACACGAAGCTCAGGACAACCCACAAATGCCGAGGACGAGATTTTGTTGATGAGATTTTGTGATAAGTTTAAAACCTGCCCAATTAAAAATATAGCATTAATTAACTTGCTCCACTTGACCTGGTCCAATTAAAGAAGAAATGACACAACAAATGCCATTACTTTTGTCACAGAATAAAGGTGACAGTTTTAGTGAAATAGAAAAGTGCTGAAAAAAGTGTACTTACCCTAAGTTTCTTAACCGAATTACAAAATCCAGGAGGCAGCTCGGTCAATCGGTTTTCCACCATACGCAATCCAAATAACTGCGACATTGCGGCGAAGGATGAGTTGCTCACGTGGACAATCTTATTTTCTCCAATGTCCAGAGTCTTAAGAAGCCCCAAACTGCTCGACTGGAGTGCAACAGGCAATTCCTGTAACGAGTTTTCACCCAGCAAAAGATCCTCCAGATTTGTACAGTTTCGCAAAGACTCGTCGTCCATTTTCCTGATCTTGTTATGATTCAGGTACAATTGTCTCAAGACAAAGAGGTTGGATAACATCTTTCCATCAATGTAAGTGAGTCGATTGTGAGACAAGTCCAAAATATGAAGATTACTTAATGAAAGAAATGCTTCGGGGTTTATCGTCTCAATCCTGGAACAGAGGAGAAGGAAGGTTAATTTACCGAGTCTATATGAAAAGAGAAAGTGAACTGAACCAATCCCAATTTTAGATAGTTGTGGACAGATACAAGGAATGTGCGGTGATAACAAAATCGCAGAAATGGAATTGTGTTCAGGAAGAGAAAATAGGATCAAAGTCTTCATTTTGTACTTACCTTTGGTTATCCAGATGCAAAGCTTGCAAATGTATGAGGTCCTTAAATATTGTTGAGTCGATGAATGTGAGTTGGTTGTAGGACAGTTTGAGAACCACGAGCCTGATTAATCCCTGGAATGTGTCACCCTTTACCCATCTAAAACAAAGTGAAATATGAAATTAAGTTTTGTCCTTTTGCAACGAGACTAAAGTGCGTCTCTGGTTTTTAGCAAATGACACAGAAGGAGACGAAGGAGACAAAACCAGACCCCTCTAATTTTCCAGACTGATGTACTTAACTGATATAAATAAGAAAATATGAATTAACTCAACTGACTCTGTCTCATTCGCAGAGAGTCTTAACTATAAAATGAACTAAACTGAGCGAAAATGAGAGGAAGTGAAAGGAAGCAAGAGAAAGAGAAAGCATTATTATTTCTTGTGACTTACTGGCTTGTGAGACCGTTGTAGCTCAAATCCAGCAGAAGAAGTTGGTCCATGTTCCCAAAGACTTGAGAGCTGAGGGCGGAAATGGAGTTGTTCTGGAGGTACAGTTCTTGCAGACTATTTCTTGCGGACTTGAATATGAATGGGGGCAAAGCGACGATGCGATTGCTTGACAAATTTAATAGCTTCAGCTCACCCAACCCCTCGAAAGAAGTGTCATCCAACTCACTTATCAAATTATTCTGGAGACGTAATTCCCTCATTTCCCTCTTCATTCTGGAGAAAGCCTCTTGGCCCACACGACGCAATGAGTTATGGGACAAGTCCACGTTTTGAACGTTCAGGGCACAATGGACATTGTTATTATTATTGTTACTGTTACGGTTACTTTCACTGGGTGACTCACTACTGATCAATTCCTCAATATCACTCAGTCGATTATAACTCACGTTCAACTTGAGCAAACTTCGGAGTGGACAGAGTGCATTTCTACTCTCTGAAAAAGTCCAGATATTATTCTGGCTAAGATCAAGCACCTCGAGTTGCTCCAGTCCGTCGAAAGCTCCATCCTCCAGTTCCAAGCCGGATGAGCTGCTACTTCTCCAATCTGTATTCTGCGTTCGTATGACAAGGGTCTTCAACTTGGTCAGACTGGCCCAAACCCTTTTGGGAACTTTGCGAATTTTGCACGATTCGATTTGTACTTCTTTCAGATTTCGAAGTTGAAACAAAGTTTGGTTAGGCGAGAGTAAGCTTTCGAAGAAGAGCTTGTCACTACACTTTACCCTCACGACCTTACTCTTTTCAATTTGTTCTCGGTTGAATGTGTAATTCCAAAAGTCCATGCTTAAAGTTCTTAAATTGCAATTTAGGGAAAACCCTCCAGCAGTGGCAGAAGTGAAGGAGGGGACTCCAACCATTCCAGAATGTTGTAACTGCTGCCGTTGGGGATTAGACTGGAGGGACGGAGGCAGAAGAGTGGTCGTGGTTGGGGTCGTCGTTCCACTCTCCTTCACGTGAGGATCTATTGTTGACCAAATGCATCCATGCCGCGTGGGAGATAAATCATTTCGATAAGCCACAACTGCCAAGGAGGAGAGGCCTGATAACATCAGTCCCAAACTCCAGAACAGAAGAGCAGGATGAAGATGATGATGACGATCCATTTTGTTCAAAGGGATTAGCAGCGGAGAACTTTCTTCTTCTCACTGCCAAATAATAATAGTAATGGTGGGACCAAAGGTGGGGGCAGAGACGTTAATCCGCCACAACATAATAACTGACGACGACGACGACGAGGATGCTTTCAACTCAGGGATGAAAATTCCAGGATGAGAACATTCAAATCAAAAAAATATGACTGGCGAGACTTCCTCACATTAATAACGGCACATTGGATGGAGGATTCCTTGATGGCTGTTTGTCATACCGATTGGACAATTGCTTTTGATACTTTTGTTTGCTTGCTCACTCTGGGATTATTGTTGGTGAAAGTGAGATTGGTTGGGATGATAAATGCATGCAAACTTACTTTTTTTCTGTCCGAAACTGCAAGCACTCATTCATTCACTTTGCTTGTCCCACACCGACAGACACACACAAATCCTCTTCGTTCACTTTCACTTCCTCACGTTACCACTTTCACTTACTGCACCCAAAGCGTTCTATTAAATTGATATAGGAAGGAGTTGTGGGAGCGGTGCAGCAGTCAGGGTTGATTATGATTATGATGATCATAAATCTTGGAATATCAATCAATTCGATGCGATTATGGTGTGTGTGTTTGTGTATTTCATCTATTATTCATTTCATCTCTGCATGGGGCCATTTAGGCTGGACGGCTCTGGATTCCCTGTGTTCAACCCAAATAAATACTTTCTTCAAAATGTGGCTTTCTTCCCCTCCTTCAAGGAAACATGGAACGAGGAAATATGTTGTAGACTCGGTTTCTTCTTTAGAAGAGACTTGATTCAAAAGGACAAGTGCATTATGCACTTTTTTCCAATCCTCTCGGGTTAATCCCTGCTGATTATTACTCCTGCTCCTGCTATTGATGATTCGATGATAGAAGAGAGTCAATGTCGATATTGATGTCGATGTCGACTTTGAAATTTTCAGTAACTCAAGTCAAGCATGCAATACGATGTGATGTGGAGGGATTGATCTAACAAATAGAGAAAAAAATAAATCGTCTCAGACAAGACTCGATACAAATGATGGTTGTAAGATTTCATTACATTTTTTCTCAATAATCATACACACACACATCATCCATCCTCCTATCGACGACGTTAACAAGTGCAAACAGTAAGTAATGAATACATTCAAGATGTAAGTAAAGGGTCTTTTTTCAATTTTGAAGTTCACCCTATATGACTTGGCTGGGAACTCTTTGGATGGAGCCTTTTTAGCCTTGCTCCTGTCTACTATTCTCTCACATTTCTCTATTCTCTGAACTAAAAACTAATGACTTGAGGTTTCAAAAAGCATTTCATCTCTCCAGCAGAAAAAAAGTATAAAGAAACATATAACTTACGGTGGTGAAATTCACTTGCTTTCCTTTCTTTCTTTCTTTCTTTGCCGTGTAGCAATAATAATGTTAGTTAGTCCATGGGGTACACAGACTCTCTTCTTCGGAAGGTACCCACACGGGGTTTGTGTATAGAGATCAGGGTTCCTTTCGTTTCTCTCAAGTAAATATTTTTAACCCGGAATGGGCTATCCCGTAGAGTCCTTCACAATTGGTATTATTGGTGAGTGTGGAGGACACTGACTGAGTCACAAGTGCTGAATCTGTCCGATTCAATTTCAAACAAAATTCCACTTTCAACTTTTGAATTTACTACGGTTTAAAAACATTCGCTTTGTTCAAAAAGTCACAACTTTCCAACCTTCACCTCACGTCATGCTTTTCCGGCCCAAAAAGTCAGGTGGATTAATGATGACGCCTTTTCATAGATTCTATGTTCTGTTTTGTGGTATTCTTTTATCATGCCCTTCTGAAAAACTATCCCACACGTTGTTCTAAACCAATGTCCTTAAAACATTTGTCTCTTCATGTGGCTAAGGTTCAACTCTCTGTTCCAACACAAACTTTTCTCTATTTTCACTTTAATTATCTGTCTCTGATTCACTTTAATTATCACTCTGTCTCTGATTTGGCTGGACCATGGATTGTGATTGCACTTGTTTAAAAATAACTGCGGACACGGTTAGGAAGGAGGAAACGTGTAGAAGCAGCAATCCAATCCAATTTAATCTAATCCAATCTCACAAATTGAGATTATTATTATCACCCGTGGTAGTGCTGCTGGTCTCTCTATACTTTTCTCCAATTGTGAAAGAGTTTTTGCAACACAGTCACGCCAAACCAAAATAGTTGTGTTAAAAAGTTTGATGAAAGTTTTCCCAAAATTCGGCTCAACTCTATCTCTCAATTGCTTCAAAAGTCTTTTTTTGAACCTAAACTGAACTCAGTCACTTCAATAATAATAATGTGCTAAAAAGTTATATAAAATGCACCACGTCGTTCGTGGGTAAATTGTTCAGGACTTTAGTTAGCAGTTTTTATTTAACACAAAACGTAATGATCAAAAAAACGTGGATCGCTTGATTTTTTAAAGAGAAGGGACAGAGCACACACACACCTCTCTTCTTTGAAGCCTAAATGGCGACTGGCTTCAGAATGTGGTTTCATGGGAAGAAAAAGACCAAGACACAAAGAGTCGTGGTGTTGCTGCGAGCTGCTGTTGGGTCTGCTTCTTTTGATCATGAGAATGTTATGGTGGTTGTAATGCAATGGTTGTGGAGGAATCGTCTCAGGAAGAAGGGTAACTTTGAATCTTTTGGAATCTTGTAACTCAAAACTTTATAGAAGGAGGAAGGGAAGAGAAGAGACGTACAAAAAGAGAAATAGCTATCTCTTTAAAGAATCTTTTTGTAAAGAAGAATACAGTCGAAGGAAAATACCAAACCCGAAAACCCATCCCACATTACATTTGACCAACGTTACGTTACGCCACTTTTCCATACCTTTCTTTCTCCTGTAACCTTTTCTCCATCTCTCCATCCCCTCCATATCTTCGAGTTTTTATGTCCATGATGCGGTTTGTAAAGCATTGCATTATTTTAGATACTTACCTACTTCAGGTAGGAGAGATGCATTAATAATCAACAACAACAACCACTCACTAACTACCAGTAAGTCTCTCTCTCTTATTTGATACAATGTTGATGGGGGGATGATGCAATGCATTACACCTTAAACAGGATCATTTATGAAGGTAGGGAAGATCGTGAAATGAAATGAAGCCGAAGGGAAGAGTTGCTCTATCTGCAGGGCATTCGAGGGATAAGACACAAAATAACATTAATGTAGTAATAACACCATCAAACCTTTGCTGCTGGATTATACCTTGAGCTCACCTTCGTCCTTCGTTCAAAAAAGGTGACTTTTCATGATGAGTTTTATAACTTTTATTATTATTGGGTTAAAAGGTATTCATTCTGCCTGTCATTAGTTGACAGACAAGTTTAGGTTGGGGCTAGGATACAAAGGAGAGAATAAAGAATAGAGGTTGCTGCTGTGGCTGTGAGTGGCGTTGCACACCTACGTAGAAATGGAAATAATCTAAATGGTGTCAATGCAATCATGAATTCAATAAAATTCCAGTTATGTATATTTTAAGACCATATTTGTTCAAACTGTTATTATTATTACATCGCCAAATAATGCCTGCCTGGCCTGCCTGCATGGACGGATTAAGGGTGAAAGGAAACAAGCCCCAAAAACTGGGATGCCTTTCTATTGTTACATTTCCATTCAGCACAGTTTGCTTGGGCCTACTTGACCATAAAATGGTCAAAATAAATAATGAAACGATGGGATTTTGTTTAACTGACCATTGTTGTTTGGCACACAATTTCCGACCCTTCCTCCTCTCTGAATAATTCCTCATCCTTATAAAGGAAAACCGGGATTTAAAGAAAGAAAAGAAAGGAAGGGCCTTGTCATACAAATTCATACACTCTAAAATCCACTTGATTCTGTCTTAAGAAATTGGTGGGTTTCTTTTCTTCTCCCTCTCAACTTTTGACTCACCTACAAGAGGAGAAAAGCACCTAAGCTAAGCCCACATGTTTCACAGGCTTAATGAGTGTGAGTTGCTAGATTGGGATACTGTTATCCATCCCTTGCATTATTCGTTTTGTTCCCATGAATTTGTGGGAGGGTCCATGTCATCTAAAACTAAATAATATTTCTGGGAATTCTTTCAAAAACGTCAAGTTCAGTTCAGTCTAGACTGGTCTGGGAGAAGAAAGTGGGATACCCACTTCCCTTCTTTCGTCTGAGGCATTGAATTTCATTTTTTGATGGTTATGGATTACGTTTGTCAAGTAATATACGTAGTACCTATGTAGGTTCAAGAGAATCAAGGAAAAGGAAGAAATGAAATGAGCTAAGGGGTGGACCAGAGTCAAAGGCCCTTCGCTTAATCAAAAAAGTATTAAGCCAGAAGGTAAGACTTTAGACAAAGCTAATCTGGATAAGCAGGTAAAAAAACTTGCTTGCCTTATGAGAAGTTATAAATACTTTGGGTGGGAGGAAGTTTTTAATTTTCTACTGTATAATTATGATGGTATTTACACGAAATGAGAATAGTTCTGAAGTTCACACCTAAAATGTGCAAGTACCAGTGCCCTTTGGTTTCACTGCGCATCAGATTTGTTTTAAGAATCCTTCAAGATCACCGCAAGTAAAGAGACAACATTCCTTTTTCCATTACCTTCGTACATATTTTATCATCTAATCGGATTATCATCATCAAAAATCTTGTTTTGCTAATGTATGACCACCAGAACGCTTCATAAATTGTAATCATGTTTGTGTGACATAAATACAAATTATTTGCAAATTGTGAGAAGTTGACTGGTTGTCTGAATACAAGATTGATGTATTTCCTGAGGTCCTCTACTTCTACCATCATCTCTCCATACTTACTTATGCAATATTTCCTCCAGCCGCCTGACCATTTAATAAGATTACTGAACTGAACACACGAACACCAAGAGTAGAACCCACGTAGAGTAGAAGAACAACTCGCGTATCAATCTATCTGCTCTGCTGTTTGTTATGCAGATTGTCTAATCTGTTAAATTATTCAATTCATTAGTAGCTTCTCCTGGCTTCATATCCGGAGGGAAATGGGCAGTTTAATTTTTAACTCCATGATACTCACTTCTGCTAACAACGCTGACTCCTTCTATGCCTCATCAAGGAGAAAGCAAAGCAAAGCAATCCGAAATTGAGAACAATTTGTGTATTCCAACTCCAACAAAGTTCTATTTGTATAATGGCAATGACTTCGACTTCACTATTTCGGTTGGCTCACACGCATATTTAGGTTGGCAAACGTAGTGTAAATAATGTAATGGTCAATGCTATATAGTAGAAAGATAGATAGAGTTAACGCTGGTAGAGTAATTAACATGAAATATTTATGCCGGGTCTGATAACTTGAGCGTACGAATGTTGGTGGAGAAAATTAGAAGATAATGTTGCAGTGTAGATAGATGTGGATTATGGATGAATATCGCTGATACCA
>JAQIWU010001219.1:0-17982 GCA_034696445.1 Isotomiella minor
CCATTACCTTCTGACTTGTGAGCGAATATTCTAGTAACTTGTGTCATAAATATGTCTGTTGCAGTGTATCTTGTTTCAAGCTTGGGTCACTCAATCACGCCATTTTTAAGATGTGGGTAATTTTCATTTTCAAACGGTATAATAAACTTTCATTAACTTCATTATTATTCCATCCGAAAAATATATCTACGCACCTTTGTCTCTTTGAGAAAACTTATAAATTCCTTGCAAAAACTATGATTTTCACGGTAATTGGCCAAACTATAAAAACAAGAGAGAAGAGAGAATAAAGTAAGTCCAAGGTGAAAGGTGAGAGTGAGAGCTTATTATAATATGAATGAGCTCTATGGTGGTGGTACTTTACTTGTAATAATAAATTTCTCCCCATTGAAGCATCTTGCCATTGATTGCAATTTGTAATACAGGTTTTTTATATGGTGTGATATATAGGCTGGTCCCAAGTCAACTTTTCAAATTCAAACTCTCTTTTCAAAGTTACCGATAATCTATAAAGCACAGGGTATCATCATCATCCTATTATTGTAAAAAAATGTTGGGGAAAGGCTCTTGTTGAGAGCCATTAATTTACTTAATTGTCCTGCTATGTAAATTCTTCTCTATCCACCCTCAACTCTTCAACAAAAAAAACCAGTAAATTTAAATTGTAGTGTTCACAAGCAAAACTATATTTGCATTTGAAGGTTGGGAGGACGAACCCCCATGTCTGTCTTGTTGACTTTCGCCTCGTGCAGGATCATATAATTGCAGTTTATTGATTTGATTTGATGTGACATTGTTTGTCTTTGATTTCAAGGGTGGTAATTTCATGTTTTCTTCCCAAAAAATGAAATGTTTTTAGATAGTCTGCGGTCGGTCAATTTGAAAATATATGTCTCTAATGAAAGGAAATTTATGCACTTTGTTCAATGTCCTCTTAAACACAGACGTATGTCTCCACCTCCTTTTGAAATTGAGTTGTATATAATTTCCATAAAGTATACATACTCGAATGGGCGGACAGCCAAGAGTCAAGAGAGAAATTATTTCTTTGTCATAATTTAAAAAACTTGGCTTGAATTTTAAAAATTGGGATCATCTCATTATCATCATCATCACCACCAAAACCATACTCTTCCTTTTTGAAGAAAGCAAAGAGAGAGAAGATAATATGCCCTCCTTAATCTTTCCTAAAAAGCTATACGCAAAATAAATACTCGATGCTTTCAGTTTTTTGAATCAAGCTTAAAAGCTTGAGGACGAATTCGCATGAGTGCGACATGAGATTTTTCTTTTAATCCAAGAAGAAGATCCACCAACCTACACAAAGATTGTAAAAGGGCAAAGGGTTTGATATGAGTAATTATCTACCCTGCAGCTAAGTATTTTAGAAGAGATGATTCGTTTACTTTATTATATTTCCTGTCTGTTGTATATGCAATTTATGATTTATGAGACAATGAATCTTTCTCTGGATAAAAACACAAGAATTATTTAAGACTTTTCCAATTTTCTCTCTTGTACATTTTAGAGCATAAAAGATTGGATATCATTTGTGACCTCATCACTGCCACCCAGATAGCAAAGGCCGTGTTTTGTTTGTGTGGTATATTTTTTATAAAGTTCACACAATGTTGACTAAACTGACGTTTTCTTATCACGCTCTTCTTTCTTTGTGATAATATCTACAATCTACAATCGATTTCTTTGCCGCAAGCTTTTCCCACGACAGTCAAAAGTAAAGTAGGCTGTTGGATGAAAAATCATCATTTTGATTCAGAAAAATCAAATATTTCTTAGCCTACTTAATCCGTTTGCAAAAGCTCTAGATTATTTGCTTTGCACTAATCAATGTCACGTACGGAGGAGGGTATAATACTAATGGAAATTACTCTCACGTAGAGTAAAATCAAAATCAAGTCCGAACTTTTTCTCGCCTCGTTTAGGCTCTGTCACTCTTGGGGAGTATAGTCAGACAAGTTTAACTTCATTAAAGCTGAACTGGTTTTGGAGATTGATAAATAAAATGGTACCAGATTAAGTCAGAAGAGTCGGTCCGCATATTTTGTATTTGCAGAGATTGTGTGATACTAATCGAAATTAAAGCAATCAATTCAACTCTCTTCCACACAGATTGTACGAAGGAGGAAGCGTGGTTTTATAGTGGGCCTCATACTTGTCCGGTGTCACTGACTTTATAGAGTGCTCGTATTTATTTTCTTGTAATAAATGACTTTGTATACTTTGAATTGGCAAAGATATACATAATCAAGAAAGAAGATCGGGTTTGAGTCATTATTACAGGCCAGGGAGATTAGCAGATGATGTACACAGCTTAAGCATTAAAAGGAGGATGAAATGTTGATGAGAATTCCAATTTGATAAACTGATTATGTATCATCGCTTTGCGCAGTAATAATAATCAGCATACCTCGTTCAAAATTTCTTCAACTTTCACTCCGCAGGCAAGGAATTTTTATGTGAATGAGTGGTGATAACGTAAGATGCATTTCTGAACGCATCCAGAATGATCTTATTGGGGGTCCGTCTTAAATCACGACTCAACATTTTTCCTTTTGAATTCAAACTCCAGGATCATCGGTGCAGCCAACAATTACTTTTTTTTTCTTGTAAAAAAATGATCTTCTTGTAAGCAACTTTGGTCGACCTCTGTTCTCTGTCATAACACTACAATAATAAGATCAAAAGAAAGGAGGGAGGGAGTGTGGATGGAAAGTGGAAACTGGATTGTTTGTTGCTCTCCTCTGCACTTCTTAGACAAAAGGAGATATGGTTTGATTAGAATCAGAGAGGTAGGTGTGGCGTGTAAAACGCTCAGAGTTTAGTTTTCAAAAGTAAAAGTGCATAAAAAACATCTTCTTGACTTTGCTTTACTTTTTAAATTTTCTGTTGATGCAATGCAAGTGTTGCATGCTCAATCAAGGAATAAATGAGCGAGCATTACTTTTTTTGCAAAGGATTCAGATGAATCCATAAACGATCATCTAATCAGCCAGAATTCCAAAGATGGACATTTATTATTCCTTTTTTTAAAGACAGGCAACAGAGGCTCGATTTATTACTACACGCAATAATGAACAGTGAACATGGGTGATAGCGATAGCATGCATTTTATTAGACGAGGAGAGAAACACGCAAACTTTTATTCTTCTGGGGGCACTTTGAGACTGTTACTTCATAACCTTTTTTGCATTATCCTCATTTACAATGATTCTTTTTTGTGGCATCCCTTTTTTAAAAGCCGAAAAGAGTGATGTTGACATGGGGTGAAAAGTCATTAATTACAGGTTCCTCACAAAGTGACAGGCTCTTATACCAATTTAGCCCTAACATCTCTAACTCATAATTCAGTCATCATCATCATGCCCCACACTTTATACTCTTTTTTGGTTGGCTTGCACAAAATTTTGTGACTTTTAAAATTGATTTAAATCATAAATGCCGTACATTTTGTGTATAAGTTGAAGAAAAAAAGTTAAATTGAATGCTATGGCGCAACAGGTCATCAATCACAGAAAAATAAGTGGTTTTTTAATTAATGCCATTTTGCGCTGCTAAATTGACATAGGGACTATTTAGGCATGTCAATTAACTCTCCGTTGTTCCTTTTTGCATATGATATTATATAATAATGAGATGAGAGAGGATGACCGACCAATGGGGCAACATATTATTATGTTATTGGAAAAGTTCAATGAATCTCTTGGTCTTCTTTGATGGATGCGTTTAAAGATTTTTAAATATCCGCACCAACCCATCCATCATATAACTGCATATCTATCAGACCCTCTACACTTATCAAAAGTACATAACCTCTTGTGATACAGCCATAATTCAGTCTCCCATCATTAACAAGTTATTTGCTCATCTATTTCCATCTCTCTCTCCCATGCAGGGACCTCATCTCTTTTTATGTACCGGGATGTAAATTATTTTATTGTGGTGGTATGAATTTGAATTGTGAATTGAATTCTGGTCAATTACATGACTAAGATGATGATGATGATGATGATGATGAGGGATGAAGAGAAGGAAATAAAATAATGATGAGGAACCCCTGCCCGCTTGTCATTAATCCAAGCGTTATGCAGTGTTTATTCACCTTCCATTATTCAGAATTGAATTGAATTGAATTGAATATTTCACGGCTTTGTATACATTTTGTAATACCTCAAATCATCCGCACCAATTCTTCTTTCCTTGCTAAAAATAGCATACCACAAACTCATGAACACAGGTTCTTATATTCTCTCGGTTCTTTTGCATCATGAGTTGATATGATAGCCTTTGCCAAATCAGGAACAAAATTAATGAATCGCTAACTGCCTCTACTTTGAGAGATGCTATCATCTCTTCTTGTATGTGCTTGTGTGGGAGTTGTCTTCTTCTTCTTCTTCTTCTCCGAATCGAATTCATTTGAATGGCATAAAGTATAAAGTTTGAAGTTGAAGAAATGCTAAGAAGAAGAGAGATAAAATCAAGATCAAATAAATTCACAAGTCCTCCTCGCCCATAGGTTTTTGAAGCTTGAGGTTGTGTGATGAATGAATTGCAAATGCATTAGGAAGAAGAGATTTTAATTTTGTTGGTTTGGCAGGTAGGCAGAGGCAGAGACAATGGGATTTTGGACTAAAACTATTCATCTTTAGAAACTTTTTTTATTTAACCGTAAATTAATAATGAATGACTGCGAGTTTGGCGAAAATGCGATTAGGCCTTTGATTGAATTGAAGTTGTTTAATGTCAGACCTTTGCGTACGGTTTTGATTGATGCTGGATAAACCACTATAATTAATTGATTTGTGACAAGAGTTCCATTGTTACTTTGTTGTTGGATGATGTTTTTGCTGGACATTGAAAAACTTTGCTTTCTTTTTCGTCATCATCACTCAAACACGGTTGACAAACTAACTGACAGGGCACAAAAGAACCCGTGAGGCATGACAATCAACCTTCCAATTAACTCATTTTGATGAGATTAGATCAGACACTGCAAAAAAACTGGAGTTGGCAAAGAATAATTATAAAAAGTGTAAGAAGGTTTCCAATTAAATTAACCTCTTTCATATTCCTATTAACCTTTCTTTCTTATTGCCTTCCGACTTGAAGTGCGGCATCCATCTACCCCTTTCTTGTACAATAACGGATGTCCTTATAACTTTTTCCGGTAGTCAAGTGCCAAAATGTCAAGAAACTAAGAAAGACTCATCAATTTCTTCTTCTTTTCTTCATTGTGCTGTAGTTAATGACTGTTGTTTTGTTGATCTACATATAAAAACACTAATTAAACAATAGGAAAGTTGGTGAAATGAAATGAAATGGATTATTATTAATGAGCCACACAAACTCAATCATCATTTCAGTGTGAACCAATTTCCGTCGTTTCGCACAAAGGCAAAGTAAAGTTATAAAGTGCGAGAGTGTGAGAAGATTTTTGAAGTTTCTCTATAAATATTATGTGTCTATATAAGTTGAAGAGTAATTAACCATTACCCTCACCACCACACCACTTCCGGCGAAGAAGAAGAAGAGTTTAATTATCGAGCAAAATAAATGATGCTTGTAAAAGGATTCCCGTCCGCAAACCCTTAGAACATGGCAGCAAGGTCAAATTGCCCTATAACGAAATTAGGTTAATGCGACAAATAATGTGGCCTAGTGGGTGCGTACGAGTAAGCAAAGCAGGCATCATAAGGAAAGGAAGTTATAAATCTTTCAAGAAGAAATTAAACACTCGTACGTTTCATCCTTATTGCATTTTCTTAAGGAGGAGGAGGAACTTAACATTTTTAATATTCACACATTCACACACTTTGGATAAAAAGTCTGCACTTAAACTGCACAATTCTCGAGTGTACAAAAACTGCTCAAGGCGTATATCAAGAAGACAATGATTGCACACACGAGAAAAGCTTTAAACCGTTCCCCCCAATTAAATCATTCTGCAATTGACATGGGTTCATTGTTTTAAAAAAAACTTGAGGAAGTGAATAGAAAGCATTGAGCAAGGAGAGTTTAGGAACGTAGGAGAAGATGGATAATGGTCTGTTAGACATGGTTGTGTATGTTGTGTCCATTATAAATTACAATTACAGGTGCTTTTGGCAGACCAAAGAGATTCAAAAACGTAACCTAACGTTGAACGTGCTGTTGTGGTTGTGGCGTTTCATTTCTTCGTGGATGGAATTACGGTAATTACACTCCACTGAACACATTGGAGTGAGAAGAAGAAGAAGGCAAAAAACAAACAAACATCCAATTGAATTGACGACTATAAAATAAAATAAAATTTGAATTTAGGGCAGAGCGTAAAAAGCCAAAGTATTAATTAGGCATTTTAGACTGCAAGCATGTTTGATGTTTGTTCTTTCTTCTGGCTGCGGTTATTATGTGATTTTTGAAACTATGCTCTTGATTTAAATAGTGTAATTAAGGGAGGCGGACCTTTCTAATGGGTGTACATGACCGTCTTTTGAATTGGATAATGGGACTAGCTTATAAACAATGCTAAAAACTCTCTTCCTGTCATAAAAGTGGCAATCATAATGTAATCATATCATTGGGAAAGACAAATTCTTAACACACACTCACACACATCACGTAATCTTAATAAGTTTTAACAACAACTGCTGCTACAGAAATTGTGTGCTCTCATAAAAATGATTTGATCTGCATTTTTGCAGATCTGCTTTTTTCCAATACGTAAGAAAGACTAATGGTCGCGGTTATTTGATTATACAGCAATTCTTATTACCAATCAAAAATCAAAACATGGTTTATAGGCAGCCTTCTCAAACTTGAATGAGGGGCAGGGTGGCTTTTTATAAGAGCCATTTCATTAATTTTATTGGTACCTGTGGTATAAAAAATATTTATTGAGGGTCCAGAGTCTCGGGCTGCCATTGATTGTTTATTTCTGCTCGGATTTTTGAAAATTCCAAATGCTGCAGGCATTTTATTTATTGAGGAAAAATCCTGCACTACATAAAAATTACTTGATCTTAAAAAGTGCAAAAAGATGAAGGGCATCGTCCTCGTTTCCCTCCTGCCCATGCCATTATCCCAAATAATAATGACGACGAGAGACTCTGAACGAACGAAACCACGCAGAGATAGTTTAAAATTGTTATTCGTTTCTATTTTTCTACATCATTCAGAAGAGCATCTCAAGAAAGAAGACGGTTTTATATAGACTCCTCAGTCAGTGGCAGTTTAAATTGAAGATCATTCATAAGAACCACACCAGTGTCACGTAATGAGACCAAACTATAGGGGTTTTATATAACATTTAACGACAGTGGTTAAGTTCAGTTCAGACTCAGAGATTCAGACAATGAATGATGCTTACTCCTCGATTCACTCAAGAGATATAAAAAAAGCAAAATTGAAAGTGATTTTCCTGTCTCTTCTTTCTCATTCTTCACTTCAGCAACAGGTAGCTTTTATGCTGTAACAAGGATAAAAAATCTCAATGTGATGTTGTTTCTCGTTGACAGCTAAATCGGCATCATCCATTTAGCATCTAACTGCAGAATTTTTAATATCAAGAACAAAAGGATGCCACTTGCTTGTCTGCATTCAAAGAGCAGGATTTTTTAAAAAGTTGTTGCATCTTTACTTTTCTACACCTTCAACCTGACAAGTGACAATGGAATCATGAGAAGATACGAGACAACTCTTTTTCTTCGACATCCTCTAATTGGCGAATTCAAAAGGAAGACTGGAGTTTAAACAAATCATGCAACAAACAGTTTTCTTGAGTTCAATGGGGATCCCACTTGTTTGTCTTTCCCACACTACAATGCAGCATTCCTCTATTGCTAAGTAGATTTTAATTGTGTTTTGTTGCGGTGAAATGCAATGCAATGCAATGCATCGTCAATTGCTTGCAAACAAAACGTTAAAGCTCTATACGCTTCATCAGGTATGCATAATAAAGAAAACAGACAACTCATAAACTTTTTGGTTGTTTCTTTATTCTGTGCAATCAGAGCGAGTGACGACGAGGATTGAGGATTGGATTTGGATGCGGTAACGGTTCTGAACAATGAAATAATGAACCCCCAAACAAAAATTTATTCTGGTTTGTGTTTTTGACAGAAAGCTATAAGCTCAAAAAACAATAATTGCAAGTCATTGTTAATCAAGCTCTGATTTTTGCATCGAAACCAAATCAAAATCAAACCAAAACCACGGAATGAAATTGAACTGAAGAAATTGAGAAGACACTGATATCTTCGATTCTAAGGCGTCTGTCCATCTTGTAATTTGCCCGTTGTTTTAAAAGAAATATGTGGACACAGGAATGCGCAACCTTTGCTCACTTCCATGTCCAATCGACTTCCTGTTACCTTCTTTCACAGTAAAAAACAGGTCCTCTCTCTTCTCTTTTTTATGACTGTTGTTTTCGTGGACATGGATTATATGACAATTTGGTGTTGTTAAACCGTTCAGGCATGATGAGATAACATGAGTCAAGGCACACTTTTGCTGATCCTCTAAAAGCAGCAGGAGGTCAAATAAGCTCAATTTCTTTTCTTACCGACGACGACGTCTCAAATAAGAAAATATGACATGCTCAAGTCCATAAATAATTGAGTTTAACCCTTCAATATAAGTGTCACATATTTTGTGATTTGAGGTTCAGAGTTTAATGATGTTATTGTACTCAACAACAACACAGGAATCAACATCTTAAATCTCTTTTTTTTGTCACATGACGAATTGACGTGTGACTTGTAGTGACACTTGTTCCCATCGCTTTTGAAGAATCCTTGGCTTTTAGACTTGCAGAGAAGAGGACGAGAATGATTTAACCGGAACGAGCTACTCAACAACACGCCTTGACTTGATTCGATTATGACTATGACATGACACGCCTGGCCAAGAAGACCAATAACTTTTTACATAATCGTTTCTTTGCCCAGGTTGAAATTGATCTTGTGAAAGTGATACTTTGCTTATGTGGTGAAATAAAAGGGTTTGTGCTAAAAAGGGAAAAACTCATTACCTTCGTCAATTTGAAATTTAGAATTCAGATCATGTAACAAAACTATAAGGAATATGGATGAATACGTATTACGTTAAGAAATCCGGAGGCGGTTAGTTAGCCATTATAGAGAAGAGGTGAATGAATTAGCCACCCTCTTCTCCTTTAAAACACCTTTTTTTGCTTACTCAACTAATTAACAAAGTAACACTCAATACATTTGTTACCAAGAAGATTGCATAATCCTCAATATGGGCCTTACTGGCAATCCATCTTGTCTTCATTATTCAGCATATTAATAAATTATTCCTTTTCATTTTAGTCATTTGGAGATGGAAATAGTGTTTGGCCTTAAAAGGATCTTTTAACACTCTTAAACTGTCAGAAATCAATAGTAAATTTGGAAGTAACATTTTCATTTTCCTTATAATTGGAACGTGCCAAGTAGTCTAAGAACTGCCCACTTCATCTTTAGGGCTTTTAAGGGTAAAATTGCAAGTAAATATAATGATGTGCTTCCCATGCATGCATGCAGTATTAAATATCAAAATGATTGTGAAATCGAAAAAGTCAAGTGAAGTCTCAAATCATACAGGTATAGTGGGAACCTATTGCATAACAAAAGTTTCTTCTCGTCAATCTGCATTAGTAACCTAAGGACATACTACACTACTACGTGTACTTTGTTGTCTAAAAGACGTGACAAAGAAAGGTACACAATATGACATAAGGTCGATGTGGGATGAAATTAAATAAATTATATTGGCAGCAATATCTAGTGTTACGCGTTACGCGACGGTCGCGCAAATAATCTTGGGTTAATTGCAGCAAGAAATATGATATTGAAGCCCTCTGTTCTGTTATGCAATTGACGATGATTGTTCTCTTTGAATAAGTCACTGCGACTGGCGTCTGCTTTCATTTATCTTTGTGTGACGTTGTTAACTTTTTTGGAGCGTCGTTGGTTTTTATTTTAATATTCATTGGCTTACCTTATAATTTTGCCTGTGCACATGACTTGTCCTTCTCCCTGTCTTATGTCTGCCCACAAAGAAAGAAATGAAATTGAAATTGATTAATCAAACGAATTTATTATTATTAATCCTCAGTTTATTTATTGCTCTAGCAACAACTTGTTCCTATGGACAGGTAGGTATGGTGTGCTAAAGCTAAGACAATAAAAATGTATTCCAAGACGCATAGCACCTGTGATTTGATTAATTCAGTAGTTAAGTTGGCTTGACTTGACTTTTGCCATTCTCTCTGATTCTCTTGATCTTCGGGTCGTTGGATTGAGATTGGATTGGATGTAAGGAGCTTCGTCATGGCATGAATTAATCACCAGAGATATTGCAATTCAATTGCAAGAGACAATTGATTAGGAGCCAATGAATTTGCGAATTTTTAAGCTAAGCTTAGATTGATTGACGGATTGATAAGGGATTGAACATTGCGACTTAGATTTAAGTCACAATACTTCTTTGCACATATGCCAGGGATCAGCCTTGACAAACTACCTACAGACTTACATTTTCTCATAAGACAGTTGAAGGCGTAGGAAATACCATTTTTGAAACAATAAACTCATTTATTTTCTCAAATACATGAGACACGTTTACGCCACAAGGAAATGTCAACGCAGTTCTTTTAATTACTTCTTTCTATGGTTTGTTTTTTATGCCCATGTAGGGAAGGGAATTATAAACTCTGCTGTCTGAGTGACTGAGTAACAATTTAGGAATTTTAATATTAATATTAACAACAACAATAGCCACAGGGTTTCATTATCCCTGCCTAAGTCCGGGCATCGATCATAAGAACTTTCTTGCATTTTTTATGTGTCGGAATGTAGACAATGGGAAAAAAACAAGAGGATGAAGGGATGATATAAATTGAAGAATGATGATGGTTGAGCTTGAGCATCGAAGAAGATAATGAGGGAACAATACAATGCAGATCGGTTGGTTGTGGTAATTATGCACTTTACATGCCCTACAGAGATCCTTCTCTGACCTCTGACTCTCTCTCCAGTCTTCCATTTCCATTCATTTTCCTATGAAAAGATGAGGAAGAAGAGTATCTATTATCTAATCATAGATGGTTTCTTTCTTGGTTCTGCTTTCGCCTTGGCATGGTGAATTACAGACTTTTTTAAAACGCCCATGCTGAAAAGAACTAAACTCGTTTTTACTACCTTCACTTATAAATTAACAATATCGTTCGTGCATTATACTCTAAAAACCGGTACCTCAAAAACACAATCCTTTTTTAATGTAATCAAGTCTCTAAAGTCGAAGGGATCTTCTGGATTCAACTTAAAAATTTATTTACGGACTCACCTCCCTTCTTTCTTCAAAAGATTCACTGCAACTTTTCCTCTACGTGCAGCCTCTGAGTTTTTTTCTTTAACTGGAAAAATGTTAATGATCAACGCAACGTAGGCAGGCTTGATTTTCGAACATTGAACATGAAAATTATTAACCTGAAAATTAATAGACAAGATGATGCTTGCTTACTCTCTCTCTCCTGTTATTATTAATGACTGCAGGAGTTCTACTTTTGACTTTCTGGAAGGAGGCGTTTTTGAATTTGAATTGATTCCTTCTTTTTCTTTTATGCTATTACAAATTTTGGACCTTAAATTATCGCTCGCTTCGCTGCTTCCTCTCGGAATGTTGTTGGTTACATGCGATGTGAACATTACTCATCTTCATAAGTTTTTTTTAGTTTTGTTGAGGCCTTATTTTTTTATACTTAAATGTGGTAATCAGATTCCTCAGCAGGATGCCTTGCAATTTTCTAATTATATCTAGCAGCAGCAGCAACCGTATTTAAGGTACAATAGGTGACCTTAATTTTTAACGTCGTCAAATCATTCAAACAAAAAAGACAAATAACATTTTTGATTCTTTGGAGATTGTCAAAGTAAAGTGGCGTCTCAACAACAAAAGCTTTTTGTTGTCTCACATGACCCAGTAGACACACACACATCATTTACCTACACACGTTACGTGGCACTTTACTTTGAAGGATGAAATAAACAAGGGACAATCGTTGACCATTGTTGTCAATTTTGATGAGGCGGAACGCGCTTGCTTGATGTAATATAATACTCCTCCCACCAATATCAAAATCTGCAATTATTATTAATAGTCCCCCTGACATTACTTTAGTTGCTATGAGGATTTTGACAACTTTTCTCTATTGAAGCCTTTTATATAACTCTGATTGATTTGAGACCAACCCAGTCACTGTTCCATTTAATGATGGCAACATTATAAAATTGGCAATATAAAGCCAACACCGTGAAGGGATTAAAAAAATAAAATCAAGCATAATCGCCGTTACAAAGTTACACAACAAGTAAGCGGTGATTATTGAGCATTTATGGTTGAGCTTTGATTTTGTCAATCTTTTTTGAACATCTCTCATCCATCCATCTCATCATCATCCTCCTACCTTCTGCCGTCCCTCAATTAATTCAATACACTGCACTGATGAGCTGATGATCGTCCAAAAACGTAAATGACGATGATTGAGCAAGTGAGGCTTTTAGCATTCTTAATCTGCTACATTATAATCCTCTAATGGATTGACTTGACAGACCGTTTCACCAACATAACATTCAATAAAAAAAGGGCAGTAACTTGTCTGTCCATCCATCGAACAATCATAAAGGATCTATACTCAAAAAAGGAGAAGATCAAGAATGATTTCACTGGAATTGCCATTCTTTTCTTTTATCAACTGACTGTATCACGTGAAGCAATAACAAAGTGACACGGCCTCCTTATTCTTGGAAGTTAAAAAATTTAAAATCCTCTCAAGTCACCACCATTTTCGTTTACAGTCATCATGTCAAAGGTGTCAATCCACGCATTGTATTGTTGCTGCTGCGGTCCCGCTTTATTGTTGACTCTTCTTCTTTTGTTTCGTTTATTGCAGCATTTAAAAGGGGATTGGATTAGTGGGTGAAAACATGAGTGGTTGTAGTACAAAGTGAGGTAATAAAATGCATGTGGCTTATGGCTTTATGGTTGGTGTCTGCAACAGAACAAAGTGCCTCATCCTCATTCATTCGCTATGCGCCACACAAGAAATTAATGAAAACAAAACAACAACTTTCTCTTAGAGAATTTTTTAATCTTTTAATGTGTGTTACGAGAAGAGGATTAGAGGAGGATTTTTTTGGTGACGGTGTCCAACTAACACCATCAAAGACAATCGTATCGTACCTTCTCCTTTTTTGTGTCCATATATGATATATGCCAAGCAAGCAAAAATGTGCCATCCATAATTGACTTAAAAGCGATAAACATCAAATGGCAACAGCAGCATAGGTATCTTAAATGTTGTTATGGTACCTTCTACTAACATGACACTTTCTTTTTAAAAACCTCAAATTCATCAAGCCTCTCTCTCATCTTCACACTCATTTAAACCATAATTACGGGTAAATTAAGTTTACAAACAAAGACAAAGAGTGAATTTGCATGACAATTGCATCTTAAATGGAATTATTCCCACTTGCCTACTTCCATATGCCAATAATAATTGCATTTAATGACTCAATATTGTGATGCAAGCCAAAGCCAACAAAGATGATGGGAGTGTCTTCATACCTTTCGGGGAGTAATGGGTTTAAATTTACAATTTAACACACAAAAAAGAGTAAACATGTACCTAAGGTACTTTGTATTTCAAAATCAGTGATGTAGACGGGTATTATAAGGATCCATCATTTGGAATTTTTAAAATTAGCATCGTTCGTGGTGAGCTGAAAATGACTATGTTTACCGACTTGTGTTTAGATAATAATAATGAGTCATTATTTCGCAAATCCTTATCTTCCTGCAGGGCAACAAATAACAATAGAGCACCGTTTTCTTCTGTTTGTTTGATTTGATCATAAGAAGATGATGGTTGACTAATTTTTGATTAGATTAAAAAAAGATTCTCTGAGCTAACAAATAAGATCACATAATAACAACAGGATCATCAGAGGGAGGGGGAAAATTATTGGTGGTTTAAAAAATAAATTGGCATAGTGTGATTTTCTGTGGTGATAACCACATCCTTTACTGATTTGATTTCTAATTCAAAACCCAAACCCATAAGAACCCCAACCCCCTGAGGCATAAGACAATATATAAAGCTGATTTGGCTAACTAATAAATATGCTAACGATTTGATTTGATGATGATCGCAACTCGCCTGCAATCAATCGGACGGTGAATTACTTTGTATACCAAAAGAAATTTAACGCCTTACCGTTATTATTATAGAACTTTGCACTGCGGGAGAGGACACAAGACTGTGTGATGGTGGCGTGACAATAAAAAGCATTGCATGACACGTTGCAAAAAAAAGATACGGTTGATTTGTTTTGATTTGAAGTTGAAGTATCAATGGTCAGTGTGGTAAAGTGTAAACTCTTTATGAACTAATTTGATTAGGTCGAGCCCTTTTTTTCTGCATGACGACGACATGACCGACCACCTTTATTGTGAAAATTTCATGCCACAAAACCAAACGACCTAAAATAAAATCGTGAAAGAAAAGAAAGTGAAAAGTTAACAAAAAAACTATCCATTAACGAACAGAATTTTTTGAAAAGCGTGTTAACAACATTGAGAATTTGTGAATTTCCATCCTCCTTTCCTTTTTTTATGATCTTGTAAAAAGAAGAAGAATTTAAAACTGCACAATGAAAATGAATTTGGTTATTAAAAGGTGTGAGTAAATTTGCATTCTTCTTCTGAAGGTAATTTCTCCTTAAAAAAGAAATGAATCAGTTTAACATTGTTCCAAGCCAAAAATGAAAATGAAATTGAATTTTTATGAGAATTCTTGTAATTTTCCTTTGCCATTGTCATTGCTTCATTCATTTTGAAATGGAATTTAATTGTGTCATTGATTCGTATGCCTATTTTTTGAACCCATTCCTTTCTTCTTTCCTTTCTTACGTGAAGCTGCCATGTAATAATAATCGAAAATGTAATGTGTTCAAAAGTGTATAACAATGGAATAGGATGGGAGAGACGACGTATTTGATTTGATTTGATTTGATGACTGACTGACTGAGATGCGTTTAATAGAAAACACTTCTTCTTCTTCACACCACCCCATTCTTAATTCTTATTCTTAAGCTTTTCTCCTCCTGCCGACTCCTTCTTTTCCTTTTTTGAATTGCTTCATCCACACTCTTTAAAATAAAGAATGCATATATTTTTTTGTGTGAACATGACATGCCTTGTCATTTTCTTGACTGACTATTGTAAAATTTAAATTGCATCTTTTAAAAGAGAAGTGACACTTCTTTTTGCAAACGTCACCGACTCTCAATTTTCTTTTCTCTTTCAAAACGATTGTTTGTTGTTGTGTGAACTCACCTTCTTTTTAAAATTTATTTAGGTAAATGGAATAGTAATCATCATCTTCGTAATGGCAAACTTGAAAAAAGTCATATTATTTCATTCTTACAGTATACAAGTTTGTAAATTATCCTTGTACCAAAGCAATTATGATTAAATATAAAACGGAAAAATCAAATTAGCACCTTCACCACTCCTCCTCCTTTCTAAATTGAATTGGACATACGGACTCTTACAAGTTGATTTGCACGTTTTAGCGTGTGACTAATGTGACACTTTTTAAAAAAAGTTTGACATGGCAGAAGAAGTACTTTACGTTTTCTCGCTTTCACTCTTTTCTTTATTTTTATGATTCATAAATTGCATTATAAAAATGCTAATATAAAAACTTTTTCTTTTTGTAGAGCACATCAAATGGACAGGAACTCTTGGACAATGTGTTTCGGCATCTGAACATCATTGAAACAGCGTACTTTGGCCTCAGATTTATTGACAATACGGGACAAACGGTAAGTAAAGTTCTTGAATGATTTTGATTTGATTTTATAGTAATTGCAATAAATAAGATTGGCCTCAGTTAGTGGATGATGATGATGTGATGATGATAAGATTGTAAGGGGGACAAAGCAGCAATTTGTAGTTTATAAAGAGTATAACGACAGTCTCTAAACTTTTTGTGTAATTTATGTCTAGTGAGTGAGTGAGAGAGTGTCCAAGAGAAGAAGAAAGTGAACAAAGGGATGCATCATGATTCATGAAAAAATTAGCACTTCAAAGATGCATATTGTGCTGTAATTGAAGGCATTTTGTACCGCAATTCACAGCCAAATCTAAAACCAAACCACTTCATCTTCTCTCTCGTGCTTTTCCAAAGCATCCTTTTTTAAAAGAATTGCGCTTCTGTGCTGCGAGCAAGCAAAAGCGAGCGAGCCATGAGCAATCTTTTAACCATCTCGGGCTTTGTTTGCGTATTGATGAAGATTTCTTGGCAGATAATGCGATGTTGAGTGATAAATGGCTTGTAAAAATGAAACTAATTTTTGCATACATTGGATTTTGAGAGAGAATTATGAGAAGACGACTCAAGGCGTTAGATGTAGAGAATAATAGAGAGGGTGGTTTTAGAGGTGTGACGACGATGGGATATCACTGGTGAATAATAATCATGTGTGTGCCATGCTTCAAGGGGTAAACTACATGTTGTAATTTTTACGACATTAGCAAGACAAAGGGTCTCTCTCTTGGTTTTTGTTCACTGAGTATGAGTATGTGTGTATTAATTGCCCCCTCCTTGGTCCATTATTCATCCTTTTAATATAATAATTTGGACTTTATTTTAGCATGTTTGTCTTTAGACTATAGAGCCTTGCAGCTCAGGAGCAGGATAGGCACGTTCTAAGGCAACGGGTGTGCTTGACTCATAATAATTCACGATGAAATGAGAAAGAGAGATGTAGAATATGAAATTAAATGACTTTGTCGATACAATGATGCATGGCATGTTGCATGTTTTATGTGTTCTTGACTTGATTTTGAATTATTAACTATCTCTCTATCGCTCATAAATACACTTAATATTCTAACTTCGGTCTAAGACTAATTTCGCATAGGTGTCGCCAATTTAGAGACCCTTTGAAGCAATAGGTCAAACAGATAGAACACCTCACCTCACCTCGTCCCTTGCATAGAAATGGGCTCTAACGACAGGGATCATGTTACCACGAGGACAATGATCCACTTCCACTTTTGCACTATTTAAGTTTGAAATTAGCAACTGATCCAAAGAAGTAAGTGACGCAAGAGAGAAATGGAAAGCTCAGACAGTCTTAAGTGCCCTTATAGTGATAAAGTACTTATTTAATTTAGTAATTCACAAGGAATGAATATCGATCCATCTAAAAGCATTTCGACACTTGAAGCACTCATTCCAATTAAAGTAGGCTCATGTCTTCCTCTTGAAAATGTATCCGTCTGGGGTTTTGCGAGACTCTTACAAGTTGGCAACTTTATGAGACATTTTTACGAGACTTTATACTTTGTGAAGATGAAACCAGAGTGTAATTGATTCTTTACATTATTTGGCTTGGGCACAAGATAAGAAATGCAAGTTAAGAAGAAGAAACAAAAAAATAATAATGATTAAATGAATGCTACACGCTACGTGTGCAATCTGTCTATTCCAAAATGACAGCTCATTTCACCCACTCTGCCTCTTTCATTAGTAAAGTTCATTAATTTTCTAAAGAGAAGAACACCATCCTCGATCGTGAATAAAGAATGACTTGTTCATAACATTGTTTTACCACCACCAACAAGATTGCATATTGACGTGAGCAAGAATTGATTTGATGGCTTTTCGCAAGAGTTGAGAGAGTATCCTTCAAGACTCATCAAGTAGTGAACTTATGGAAGACTGTCATAGTATCTTTTAAGTTTTATGTAAAAATTTGGGTTACCCTGAGAATAAATCTTGACCACAATTATGCCAGGCATCTAAGAAATTTTTGCAAACTAAAATTTATTGTAATTTGATATTTTATACTTTTTTTACAGAACTGGCTTGATCCCGGGAAGAAAGTCATCAGGCAACTTGAAGGAGAT
>JAQIWU010001220.1:0-17980 GCA_034696445.1 Isotomiella minor
CATCTGGTTTTTTTTTCGTTTTTTGTAGTTCCGGTTTAAATAAGAACTCACATAAACCTACAAAACTATAACAACATTATGTAAATGTAGCTTTTCAGATTTTGCAAAAAGGGAGAGATTCATACACTTTTTTGACACGCGTATGCATGCAACAACTGCAATTATATGACCTTTTTTCCCTAATGTTGAAATATGAATCCGTCATACATACACACAACTTTATTCATGCTCCAAAGTCATTTATACTTTACACACACATTCACGGTGGTTTGTACATTTAGAATGCTTCGGTGTATCTTAACAACTATGGTCGTATGTCTTGAGAAGTTTAGATTTTGTAAGAAGTCGCAATCTTGTGCAAAATGCAATTTATGTTTCGCTTGTAGGTTTTGTAGCTGCATTGTAGTATGGAGTATGCAATATGAAATAGAGGAAGATGTCGAGTCAAAATCCTACGTCAGATATTGCATATCAAGGCGCCTGAGTGAGATTGTTTGTGAAATATCCTCAATTACGACCAGGTAAAGGTAAAGTAAGTGTAGGGAAAATGATATAGGAAACGAACTATAAAAAATGATTTCACATTGGATTTGGATTGGATGCACATTATGAAGTCAAGTTTGACTCGTCATTTCATTCGTGCTCCAATTCTCAATGCATGTAAGAATCATTTCAGAGTCAGTCCACTTTATTGTACAGCCTCGCGTGAGATACCGGTCATGGAGAGGTCACTTTATAAAAGTGTAGTTTGACTAGAAAACGTGAACCGGTATGATTATTTATTATTAAAAGAGCTATCATTATCATCTATCCATCTTTCTACTGTAGCTTTTTCGCTTTAGGGAAACTTTTTTACTTCAGTTGAATCAGATTTTGTTCTTCTTCGTGTGTCAGCTAGGTTTACCTTAGGTTGGGGTGAAGTGAAAGTCGTACAATTTTGTTTTCAATTTTCAGGTTGAAGAAAGCAAGATTTTGAGGGTCAAAATATTTGAGTGACCACTGGTGGGTGTGTTGCATGTACCAGGATGATACGAAGAATGAGCAAAAGTGATTTAAGAGGAGGCCAGAAATGCACCATTCGCCTCCTGGACGATAATGAAATACTGGAGTGTGACTTTCAGGTGAGTTCCCAATCTCCATTCTAAAGAAAAGTTTCAGCCAAATGTACATAAAAACCTCTGTTTTATTTATAACAGCCACATCACAAGGGACAGTTTCTCATGGACTATGTCTGTCGACAGTTGAATATTGCAGAGAAAGATTACTTCGGCCTCCGTTATGTGGATTCAAATAAACAAAGGGTGAGTTACACTCTTGCACAAGATTATTTCCAGATGCTTCAGAAGAGTCCTTTATTGTCGCTTCCTATGGCACGCGCATCAACTATTTTCGGCTTTCGATGAAAATTCAAGATATGCATTTATGGATTTTCTTATTTTTAGCACTGGCTGGACCTCGGGAAGACCATCTTCAGACAAATGAAAGGTATGCAAAGAAAATTAAAATTGTGGACTTGTAATGATGATTGTTCCCCGATTTAATTTTAGATAATGCATATCTTTTGTGCTTTCGGTTTAAATTCTACCCTCCCGATCCCATGATCCTGAAGGAGGAAGTCACACGGTATCAATTAGTCTTGCAGCTAAGAAGAGATCTTCTTCATGGAAGATTGTACTCTACATTGACAGATATGGCAACTCTTGTCTCATTCATTCTGCAGTGTGAGCCTTCCTTACATTTTGTGCAATCTGGCAAAACTGTAGGCTAAAAGTTATTATGGTTTATTTACAGCGGAGCTCGGAGATTATTCACCGGAAGTTCACATTGGAAACTACGCTTCTGAATATGAATTGGTGGCTCGTCAGTCGCAAGAGTTGGAGGATAAAGGAATGGAACTTCACCAGAAACTGACTGGGCTTTCACCAACGGAAGCTGATACCTTGTTCTTGACCCGCGCCTCGTCGTTAGAAACTTACGGCCTCGATCCAAGCCCTGTGAAGGTATTTCGGATAAATAATGAATGAAGCAGCACAGTACGTAATGCGAGGTTGTTTCAATAATGATAGGATCAGCAGGGTGAGCAGTTGTATCTTGGCGTGAACCATGCTGGAATTAGCACTTTCCAGAATTGCAGGAAAGTCTCGAACTACAAATGGTCACAAATCTCCAAGCTCAACTACGAAGCCAAAATGTTCATCATTCATCTCTCTATCCCAGAGGATTCTAGAATCAAGGTACTAAAATCTTTGTCTTGGTGTTTAATATCTTTGATTGTTTCAACTTTATTCATTGTCACGTTCTAGAAAAAAGAGACCATTGGTTTCAAATGTCAAAGCTCGAGCGCTTGCAAAAACTTGTGGCGATGTGCAGTGGAACAAAGATTGTTTTTCAAGTAAGTAACTCCTAAAATTTGAACATTCTACATACACTTTATGATAGTTGAGACAAACACAATTCAATGGCTACATCCAAAACAGTTTCTACCACAGATTGACACTCTAGGTGTCAAATGTGCGTTTACGAGATTCTTCTGAAGTAACATTAATCTGACGGTCGGCTCTGGATTTCCAAGTCTATTTCTACTTTTAAGCACTTTATGATGAACAAGTTCATTCAGTCGTCTCTGATAGAATAGTTTAGTTTCTACGTTTTGAGGAGATATAGAGCAGAATTTCATTTAATAATCTTAGTCATCATCATCACCCTTCACCTGGGTTTCGAGCAAGCTAGTAATAAGCATTGTACTTCATGATAGTGAACGAACGTGATCATTCTTTGTAGATAATGTCCTCCTCCCAAACAGAAGAAGACATTTACATATGTCCTTCGAGGGATGATAGAATCCCCATACACTCTGCATATGTTGGGGGAGGAGGTTCTTCTTTTGTAGATTTGGCTTGCAGTAATTTGTCTTTTGATGCGTCTGCCCTACTCACATCTACATAATTTGGAGGGTCGTCAATGATAACTTCAACAGGGTGTACATCTTGACTAATATGGGCAGGAAAGAAATCACTCTGATCTGCAGCAGGCGTCTCTGGTTGCAGCATATTCCAGGGCCAGTTTCCAATCATTCTCATCCCCGTATTTAACTCATCGTCGTAGACATAAGGCTGACAAATGGTGTATTCGTTAATAGTCTCGTCCGGTGCACCGATATAACCACGGCCGTCCGGCCAGATGAAGTTCCCTAAGAGCAAATCCTATTTTGAAAACTATAAATACGTATGAGGCACACTTACCGTTTACAGTAGAAAGTTGAACCGTTCCTCTCCCCAGTTCCTCCTTTCGTTTAAAGCACATTGATCTCCTTAGGTCTCTGAGGTATACGCATAGTCGGATTAGGCAGAAGATGAACTGAAATATAGTTTGGTCAATTGTTAAGTAGGTTGAATAATGCGCAGTACTTTTGAGCACACTTACAAAGAAAAGAAGGAATCCCCCGAAGATGGGATACAACACAAAAATGACAAGTATTTCCATCATTTTCCCTTACGATGGATGGATAAGGACTTAAATACAAATTACAACTAAAAAATTGGGGAAAATAAAATAAAACTTTCACTAGGGCAGAGGCAGCTTGGCGCTCTCCATCTTGGTAGTGAAAGTAGATGAGAGAAAGTATTGATCGCTTCGTACGAGTGTGTGTGGGTAGATGTTGAATAATATTACGTTGTGAAAGAGGCTCGAGTTTTGTGTGGAAAATTGTTCTTCTCACCCTGATTCTGTCTACAACGCCATTGACTGACTGACTGAGTACAATGTAGGTCTTTTGGGTTGTACACTTGAATGAAAAGGAAAGTCGAGGTGAGGCAAACATGTCATTTATACCTGGCAAAAAGTGTGGTAACTGCCTTTGTAATGGGAGAAAGGTTTTTGATCTCTGGGCCTGGAATTGAGGGCGAGCACATGCCATTGAATTCCTGATGATGACAGGCCACAATTGTGTTGGCTCGAGAGCTTTCTTGTATCACGCTCTGGTCTAGAATGGCATGTATGAAATTTTAAATTTTAATAAGCCAGGAAGGTGAGAAGGAACTAAGGTAGACATGTTGGTTCAAAATGAGTCAGTTATACAAAGAAAAGAACGCTACTGTCTACATTCTCTATAATTAGCAGAATAGAAATTATTAAACAGGATGAATGAAGTCTATACTGCCTTTCGCTGAGGCTAATTTAATGAAACATGTCGTTTGTTCTTTTATTTCTTTAGCTGTGCCTCAGCCACGGACGTCCCAAACTCTGTTCGTGGTGGAGGGATTTTTGGAACCAAGTTTCGATATCATGGAAGGGTACAACGGGAAATCTTGGATCATCCAGGCTTTCTACGAGCCTCTGATGCTGTTATTCAAAGAACGCCATTGTACAGGTCAATGCAGAGGTCTAAAACCAGGAGTTTAACGCACAGTCCATCTCATCCGGGTACAGCATATAATTCACACACTACAGCCAGTCCATATATATGTCCTCATTTGGAATGTATGAAATATTTCATATTTTTGTAGGTTATGGAAGCCTGCCACGATCAAATCATTCTGCCCCTGCGAATGATTCTTTTGGGACATTGGGGACTCTGGGCTCGTCAGCTTCTCTTCCACTCTCCACGCTTTCTTCTCCATACTGTCCAGAACACACATTGCCCATTTTGGAAACCCTTCAAGAGGATTCTCCAAGAGTGGAGGAAAAAGGTTTTTATATACATTTTTCAACTCGATTATTATTTTTTTAAAATTATTGTTGGTTTTTTTGCTCAATATTTTCTTTTTTGCTGTACACTTTTCTTATCATTTTACTTTGCACAAAAAGCTATGACACTTGCGGTACAATTCTTGACCTACAATGTCTTCACAAGCTATTGTCTTTCCATATTCCATTACTGGTCTTTCTATCTAAGCGAATGTTGAGCAAGTCCATCATGTCTATAACTCAAAAATGAATGGCCAATATGTGTATTCATGTTGATGATGACTAATCAAATGGGAATAGGGAAGAAATTAGCACGCAATGACAGCATTCGGTCAACCACATCAATCCTATCGTCAGTGTCGATGGACGAACCGGACTTGACATTCCTCAAGAATCGAGGTATTGGAAACATGACTGCAACCCAGTTCATGGAAGGAGCTGAAGGGTTGAAGAGCATTTCTGAGGAGGACAAGGAGTTTGAAAGCAGTCCAAGTGTTTCCCATGATAAAGCCAGAAATGGTGGTATCGTTTCCAACGGACATGTTGCTCATTTAGACGCCGAGGGTAGGTCGCTAATTATAATAATGCAACACTTTACTCTCTTCTCTATAATGGGTGTGGAACACGGTGGTGTGGTGTGATAACAAGAATGTGCCCAGCTTTATTGCTTCGTACACACAGTTTAACTTTTCTGTCCTTCCTTGTGGTTTTCTTTTGTCTGTGACTGTCATTGACGTAAGTGGCATTTGCTAATTGGTGTTATTTTTTTCTTTCTCCAGAGTTTGCCCCTGACGATGGAACGTCGGATGAGAAGGGTTTGAAAGACAGCAAAATTGACCAGATTTATCCCTCTGGGAAATCCAAGAACGGCCTCTCTGCAATATGGAAAATCTTCATGGTCTGCTTCGTTTGCGTCCTGCTGTCCCTCCTGTTCGTCGCTATCATTGTCATTGAACTGGACATGGACATGACAAAAAGAATGCGTCACATCCCAGAGGTGGTGTATTTCCAATATGAAGTCTATGAACCCTTCAAGTCCTACATGCGAGCAAAATTGCACAGTATTGAGCACTTTAATTAACCCACCCACACTCGTATCTGTAATACCTAAGGCCTCTCTCAAAGTAAAGATGAACTAACAGCAACAGCTATAAATCCTATTAGCTCTCTCTGTCTTTCATTACTGTTAATAATTTCCTGTTTTTATTATTCACTTATAAATTGTGTATTCCTCAATGGCAATTCTTAAATGGGTATGTTGCAATAATTATGTAGTGCACCTACTTACTTAGGTTAGCTGTAATATTGTTTATCCGGTTTGGGTTTAATTTATAATGTGTGTGTCCAAATGTATTTATGGGCTACCTTAACCTTGCTGATATTTTGATGTCGACCTACTGTTTGTGTATTATAAATATGACCATAGGCCAGACCATGTCCAAAAGATTCTGTACAATTTTTAGGTGGTGGTGGTGACAAGATGATGCGTACCATTTTATAGTACAAAAAAACGTGTCCCTTCATCTAATTAGTCGACCAATTACCTAAGTGAAAGGAAGTGACATTATATAAAATGTATGTAACTAATTATTGAAACATAATATTTTAGTTTAGTTTAGTGACGCACTGCTGGTATTGTTTTTTAATTTATAGACTTTTATTTATGTGGTGGAGGATGATATCTCTTTAAATATCCCGTGTATAACATGACAGTATTATTTTTGATCTGAATTATTAGATTTTCCGTTTTAGATTGGTGTTTTTATTGTGAATCCTTTTATGTGATACTGACTGTAGCTTTAATATTTTATTTTACATGTCTGTATTATGTCTCTCTATTGCTTCAAATGTAAATTGATTAAAATCTTTTTCAACTGCAAATTGAAGGCAATTTCCTCGCTCTCTCTCTCATTCTTTTTTTGCATGAATTTCATTGAATCCAGGTTCAAGGATGCTGAATCGAATCAAACTTACCTATATCCCCATTAAAATTGGAAATATGCATCTGAAAACCGTCTATAAATTGCAATTGGTTTCAACCCAAAACTGTCTTACCGTAAAATAATCCATCTCATTGAATCGATGAGTTATTGAAAAGAGATTTTTTTGGCATGGCACTAATCACTTTTTTTAAACTCACAGCAGCAAACGCCGACCCGATTTCTATTCATTTTGATTTTTGTTTTGAATTGGCAAAGAACTCCCCGTCTTCTTTCCTCATTATTACCATTGTATTATTGCAGTTTATAAATAGCCGTAGTAACCATCAATAATGCACCAAAATGACGGTGCAACATGCCAAAAATTGTATGTGCATCTTACACACGACATTCTTAATTAATATCCTACCTTGATTTTTATTTTATTAGTTTGCTAAAGACTGCATACAACATGCAAAGCAAACTGAAGAAATGAGGCTGAGTGCATCATCGAGGCAAAAAAGGCAGCAATCCTTTCATGCCACTTTTTGCGACGTAATGACAGCTTGTTTCATTTCATTAACCACTTTTCTCACTCAAAATAAATATCAGGAGATGAAAGAAGATTTCATCGCTTGTATAAATGATAATGATAATGACAGCACACACATCCACACACACACGACATCTGAAGGATGTAAGGTAAGGGCCAATAAACAATTAAAACCCTCTTTGGGTCCCCTACTTTTTCATGTACTTGAAAAGCAGAGGCAAAAGGGATTTTCGGGTTGCGTACAATTAAATTACAATCCGAGATCCTATCGTGATTGAACTGTGTGTAACTAAACCATGCTATTCTGATTCTCACGATTTGCAAAAATTCATCGAAAGTGGACACTGTCCTGTAGTGGCTCTTTTGACGGCAGAGGAGAAAGGCTGTTTTATGGGAAAATGCTCAAGCATGTCTCAGGGCGTAACAAATTAAGGCAGTTCGATAGTTCGCATAGTTTTCTCTTCGGGGTTGCATTATAGTTTCTTTGGGGTTGTCCTGGCAACATGACCCTGCTTTGGAGTACATTATGCTTCCTTATTGTTGGGTAAGTGTAAGATAGTAGCACTATGGAAAACAGAGGATATTAAGTGGTTGTATCAAGTTGCCCCGAACCTGTTTCCAATCGTAGTTTATTGAAACTTACTGTACCAACGTTGTAGATTTCATTTGGCGACGGCCCAGCTTCCAACAATGCCAGCTCTGGTGTGTAATGACCCTTTGTTGCCAGCTGGGGACGCTTCCTGTCTAGTTTCCTGTGGACCCACTGCCACATCAGCTACATGCGTTTCGCAGGGTGTATGCGTTTGTCAGTACGCTGCATGCACGGTACGTATTTTTTGTTTTCTAATCTTTCAGTTTCATAAGTGTTTCTTAATTATCCAGGCCGCGGACGTTGTGAGCCCTACCCTATGCCCTGCTTCAGGCGCAGGTCCTTTCGGCCCTGTGCTCCCACAGTTGGAGGCTTTTTGTGTCACAGAGTGTCAACAAAACGTGTGTGCCACCGGAACGGGGGTCATTTGCAACACGAACGATGCAGCTTTCGGAACGTCGAGTTGGATATGCAATTGTCAATGTCCTCCAGTCCCTTGTCCCGTCGTCACAACGACTGCCTCACCACTCCCCCTCATAGCTGCAGCCGCTGCAGCTGTCGGGATAACCAAAGTCACAGCTTTTGCCAGTATAAAGTGGGGCGCATTCTTTGCACTTGTCAATGGAGGCCTTGCCGCCCTCATTGTTGGAACTTGGATATTGGCCTTAATCTTGAAAGCGCTGGGGATCATAGCTGCCGTTGTTGTCTTATTCCAGGATTTTCTAACGTGAACTTATGGGAACCACCGGAACAAACGTGTGCCAAGTTGTCTGGATAGAAGAATTTTAGAAGATTTTAAGCAGTGAAATTTAATGAACGTTGCCCGCCTGAGAAAAATACTCGTAATTATAGAAAAAATCATGCCTTTATTATTATGTGTTTGCCTTACTTTTTAACTCTTCAAATAGTCTCATTAACATAACGGTCACAAGTGACATTTTTGCAATGTGGGGGATAGGTAACTTGGATCGGGCTCTTCTGGAGCTAAAGAGACTTCAGTAAATTATGAACTCAAGCTTATTTTTTTGACTATGGAGTAACAATAATTCATTACTTTATAGCATAACATTTTTCTCGTTTGCTCTTGCCATAATAATTCTAATTTATTTATATTATATTTCTGTACACCCGCTATTTTTCTTGAGGTCATCGTCAGTACAATACTTGTTCATTGTTGCACAAGTCTTTATACGGCTACAGACTACGTTCCTAGAGTATTATCAGTGTGGGAGTCCTACTATGTACTGTACATTCATCTCTTCAGCAGGTAAACTGTTGTCAGTACTTACTTAATTAGTTAAGTTAATCGGGACAGCAATTTTAGTAGCATTTTCTCCAAAAATGTATTTGAGCGTGTAGTACAGCCAGCTTAGCCTCGAAGGGGGGATTGGATTTGTCACTATCTTACACATAGTTTTTAGTTTAAACCTCGCTAATGATTCATATGTCGTACTACATCATGTTTGCAAACTTATTTCCTTGTACAATTTCAGTATTTATTAGATTCATCTAGTAAACTTCTGAGTTCCCATTATCCAAAGGGCAGGAGACGCCATTGGAAAATGACTGCAATGCCATACGTGATAGCTGTGAGCCAGCCAGTGCCTTCTGCTCGAACTCCTGAGGAACCGTCTTCCTTGCGAATGAAAACTGTAGGGAGAGGGAATAAAGCAAAAGTGAAAGTTAGCATACTCAAAAAGGTGTCCTTCTGTGTGGAAATAGTATAATAAATTGGATTAAAACTGCACTTTAATTGCGTCACTCACCAGCAGTGGTAGACTGGGGCTTAATTGAATTATTCTGGTCACTTTCTCTCCTACTTGACTTTGAGGGAGATTTTGTTCTACTCGAGTGGTGAGACGTATTGTTTCTCTTCCCCGTTGCTGAAATTTTAAATTCAATTGTCAATCCCATTTGTCATGTCACGTACTTAAATTTTCAGAGGCAACCAAAAAGTAAATACATAAAAGGATAGATAGAATGCTGCCTTGATTTTTGAGAAGGACGATGATGATGATGAAGAATGACGGACGGGAGGGCTGAATGTTTTAGAGGTTTTTAAATCAATTCAACTGAACAACATAAAAACTGGGCATGCGGTGCTTGAGGCATTCAATTTATTTTGAAGAATCGAATATAAACTCAAAAGTTTTCTTATAAAAGGAAATGTGCAAAGGTAAGTAATAACCTTTCTCTGGGTTAGTAGCACTACTTGACGAAGGCAAAGTGGTTGTTTTGGTCGCGATCGTTGATGATGGCATCAAAGCTATCGTGACACACAAAAGAAAAGGTTTTAATTTAAGAATTTTTTGAACCCAGGGATTTGTGAATGTTAACTAGAATTAAAGTTATTTGGCGTAAGTTGCAAATTTTCACCATTGAAATTGAAACTTTATTCCTCTGTCCTACTTTTGTAGGCTACACCACAATTCTCTCAAAGACCTGAGAAGTCTTCTCAATACAGAGTAAAAAGATGATGGATAAACAATTTAAAATCATTTCCAAAGAGGAAAAGTGAATTCTTTTGAGACGCATCCATCAACGTCAGTTTGAATATCTATCCATGCATCCATTCCCTTCTGGTTTTTCTAGTATGCTATTTACGATGCCAGAACAATGAAATATATTTTCCGTCTTATCACATTCCCTTTCACTTTTACTCTTTAAGCTTTCAATTTCAATTTCTTTCAACTTTTTTCCCAGACCTGATGGCCTGGCAACGGAAGGAAGTTGGTGTCCTGCATTATGCAGTTGCTATTATTATTATCAGAAATCAAACAATGATGCTAGTGGCTTAACCGCATGTCCCTTATTCTAGATACATCCTCTAGAAATAATTTACTTTCCGGAAATCGAAAGAACAGTAAAATATAAAAAAAGGACGAGGACCAACTTCTGAGAGCAAAGGTAGGTAAAGCCGTAAGAAGAAGAAAGGGAAAATGAGTGATGACAAATGGATCGAGCTGTCTGACAATTGCTTTGGGTGAAAGTGAAAGTGCATGAGAACGGAATGAATTGAAAAAAATAGAGGTATATTCCTTCGTTTGCTCTTTTCTCTTGAAGCTTGCTGCTGTGTTGTTGTATTATTGCGCTTTGTGTGAATGATTTGTATTTATCATCAGCAAAAGCAGAAGAGGAGGAGGAAAACAGCAGCAGTGCTCGTGGTAACCATGCTCCAAAAAAGTGAAAGGTGGTGCGGAATGAGTGAAGTGCATAAGTTGGAGGAGAAAGCGTCATTTTTCCATGAGGAAATGAATGTATTTGGGTGGTGTGAATGAATGAATGAATGGATGAATGAAAAGAGGTTGTGCAACATTCCCAGCAAGGAAATAAAGTGAACGAGTCGAAATTTGCGGCCATCTATGTGAAGGTTTGCCATGGGGACAATGACCATAATGGAAATAAATAAAGACAAGATCGCGTAGAAGATGTGACATAACAATAAGTAGTAAATTTGACATTGGACTTTCTCTGACATGTTCTTCCATCGCTTGACCGTGCTAACTAAAATCGTCTTTCCGTAAATTTCTCGTATTGCAACAAAGTTGTTTGCTAGGGGAGACTTACAGTAAAGGTTAATTTTTCCATCGGTTTCCTGCAACAGAAAGATGGAGTAAGTGAAGCACAAGTAATAACGATAATGAATCTCAACTTACCCCAAGTGCATTTTTGCTAACACAAGCGTAGCTTCCTGTAAATTCATAAATTCATGTCATTTTCCAAAATTGTAGACATAAAAAACGTACCGTAGTCAGCCTGTTGGACACCTCGAATGGTTAGTCTCATGGTCACCTTGTAAGCATTATCCAAAAGAACTGGTTCATACTTCTCTCCTGTAAAGAAAAATCAATCTTTTACCAAGGCAAAAGGTTCTTCAGAATCCGCAAAAAAATCCTATATTTTTTAATAATATTTATTCATGTACAAAAAGGTAAGGCAGGCAAAATGCCAAGTCTGTGGTCCTTAGGGGTAAAAGGTAGAGATTTTTTTAGGTTACAAAAGTTATAAAGAAAAACTGAAAGAAAGTTTTTTTAGAAGGTTACAAAGATCATCATCCATGTTATATGTTTTGGTGCATTATTATTGCTTAAGCCACATGCTGCTTCAAAGGAAACGGAAATCTTTTGAGATGGCATTTCATAACCAAAAGTGATCCTTTCTTAAGTCTGGAGAGGAGAAGGAACACCACCTATCATCTTTTTTTCGATTCCATCAAAGGAAGGCATTCAAGAGATGCATTACTACTCGCATTTTAGTAAATATTTAGACAATTCAGGATCCATCTCAAAATCTGGAAATTACTGCTAAGGATCGTAGACTGACCTATTCACACTTTCCCTTTACGCTGATACCTGCGTAAGCGTAAAACTTTCCTTCCACCCTAAGAAGACAAGCGATTTCCCCTAGACAGAAGAGTAGGTAAATGCCATCTCACACAAGCAACCCCTGTTCTCTTCCTCTGATTCAAATCCAAACACTTCATCCATATGCTTACACTTTTCTCCGAGCTAAGTTAAGTTGTACACTTTCTCCTCTGTCGTCGTCGAGGTCTGTGTCATGTCTTTCTTTTCTTTCTTTTCGTTTCTTTGTTTTGACTTTTAACTGCTACACAGGGAAAGTTAGTGAGGGAGGAAGAGCGGATTTAGCGGCGTGACAAGGGAAAGTTTCCGAATAAGTTGAGTTATGAGTTTCAGCAGCAGTGCATGCATGAAAAGAGAGGAGGTCGATTCCAAGACAATATTATAGCTAAGTTAGTCTCTCTATTTTAGGGAGAAAAAGAAGGTGGAGGAACTCGTTAAATGCAATAGGTATTAGCTAGCCTCTTCTCTATGATGGAGTAAAATTCTTTCTTTAGAGAGAAAGCAGAGCTGCAATCTCATCACTGCTCTATCAAGTCTGACATTTGGCACATGGCTGATTTTTATGTGGTGCCTTCATTATTAGTAGTTTCATACCTCCTTCTCCTCTTCCGTGTCTACATAAAACCCAACCTTGTTCTTTCTTTCTGCATTTACGATTCATGAATGAAAATGATGCTATGATTTGATGAACTGCGGTTCGAAGTCGGAAGTTTATGTACCAATTAAACTTTATTTTATATCGAAGAAGATAAAACTGTGTGCTACTACTTGGTATCTTGTGTAAAATCTAAACGTAATGAAATATCAAAGCCTGCTTAGTGCTTGTGCTTACCATTATAGCTGTCAATTGGGGAACCATCCACGGCTGTTAAAAGCAAAAAGTAAAATTAGGTTGAGGAGATTCAATGGCTGCATCATGATACTCTACTTTGTTTCTTTATTATAGACTTACTGGAAACTATAATATCCCCGTTGTCCCTCATCCAATAGTTTATGGACTTTGGAAATGCTTCCGACTGGCATTCCAAGACTACGTCGTCCCCCTCAGCCGCCCCCACAAGTTGATTAGGAACCCATATCATTGGGGGAACTACAATGACATGTACACATAATGACAGTTACTAAAATAAGACTCAAAAAGGTATTCTTCCACTTACAATGTACGATTATTAAAATACGCCTACTGACTTTAGGTGGAACTGGAAAGAAATTAAATTGGGTTAACGCTTAATTTGCTAAAAAATTTGTAGATACCTCCGTTGTTGGCAATGCACAGGTAAGCACCCATATGAAGTCGGGTGACTTTACTGATATTGAATACTGGGCCATCAATGGTTTCCACTGGAAGATATAAAAAATATGAGTATTTAGCAGATGTCATTCAACTGATGGGTCAGTCAGTATGACATTTAAAGTAGGAAGGGAGGAAGAAAGAACCCCATCAAATTATTCTTCTTGCAATTTCTTTGCAACGCGCAAAGTGCGTTAACGATCATTTCTTTTTGTTGATGTGATGTGGTGTCATGCGAGTAGAAAGTATAGTCGCTATAGAGGTGAAGACAAGAAGTGTAAAAATGGAATGGGATCGGGAATGAATGAATGTGAAAGAATCATCCGCTCGTTTAGTTTTTGGTGTGTGGGAGAAAGCGTATTAGGAAGTCAGGAAGGTAATAGAGAGGGAAGGAAAGACAGAGCGATGTTATCAGAAACGGAATCATTTCTCACTCAATTTCATTTCCTTTATCAATTTAGTCGATATCCCCTCCATCTCCCTTTTGGTCTACCACCTGCAGCGAGAACCTCTATCTGTTTGTCGACGGCTTCCCATTGTGTGTTAGAGTTCCACTTTCACTTGAGTTATTACGAATTGCTGGGATTTTTTACTGCCCATTTCACACCACACCACGTACAACGTAGGTACCAAAAATCCACCCTCGTCAACCACCCTCTGAACAACTAAACTAACCATCATCATGGGGTTTTTGCCAATCTCATCTTATCCGCAATGTCAGTCAACCCCAATCTAAATTCGATGGTATAATAAAAGTCCAAAATGTGTAAAATAAAAAAGGATGGCCTTTACAACACCGATTACAAGTGGCGATGAAATCAAATATCAAAGCTCTTGTCTGGAGGGATCAGAGACTGAGAACGTGGAAGATCTGCTTTTAAATTACATAAAAAATAAACTTGACGAAGGGGAAATTGACTCACCCAAATGCTCTCCGTACGGGATTTTTTGTTTATCTTCTCTCTGCCAAATTACCGTTGGTTTTGGAAACCTGGAATTGATTATTGTTACATATTTCTACCGTTTTGAGACACAATCTTACCCTGTCGCAGCGCACATAAGTGTCACGTTGCTTGCCCCCTCTCTCACAACCATGTCAGTGCTTGTGGGGTAGTCCAGGATGTCAGGAGGAACTATGAAGGTGAAAAATGTGTAAAATAAGTGACCAAGACATTTTGCATTTCTACGTCAAACATACATACCTACAACTTGTAGGTACCCAAGTTGACTCATCATAGGGTCGGTATTTATCTGGCACATGTAATATCTGCATAAAATTAGACATAAATTTAAGTCCCACAGATTAATTTAATGAGCTTTGAGAACTCACCCCCTATCCGTCTCCTTCACATGCCGAATATGAAGATTCCAGGTCCAGTTATCAGTGTGTGACAGGCCAATCCGATGACTCCTCGTAATAACGTGAGTATGGATGGTTAAAATAGTTTGAGTCTCTACTCTAACCCACGCAACCTATAAATAATTTGATGATTAATTGGCATTTTAAGCTGCTTTTTTAATGACTACTTTTCCTTGCATATAAATCATGTTTTGCATTTTAATTTAACCCAGGACTACAGCTATCGCTGAGAACAGTCGGACTGTGAGTGCACCAAATGATGAAGATGCATAGATGCCATCAAACGAATTAAAGACGCACAAGGCAAATAAATTACTTGCTTCAATCCCTGCAGTTGGGTGCATACTTTCACTTTCGTTGTGAGTTTAAAAACCCAAACTCTCTCACAACATCCCTTTTGCCTTCCTCGCTAACAATGTGTGTTAAGCATCAAGCCAAAGTTATCTTTGTGTCTAGTAACAACACGCTCGTTTTCTCACCCTCAAGCCACAACACCGAGAAAAGTGGAGGAAAGGAAGTTATTTCGAATGCAAATTGGCACAATCTTCAGAGAGAAGAGAGGGTTATACTAAAAGGAGTGGGGAGGAGTGATTTAGCAACATAAGATATTCAATTACTCAGAGATGAATGGAGTTCAGCCGACTCAGCTGTACTTACGGAAAGATAAATCCTGAAAATTCCATTTTATTATACGAAGCCTTCACCCTCTCTAAATTTTCACCACATGGACACGGGTTAAGTTGTGTGTGTAAGTGTAATGGTGCATTTAGCTGAACCCTTTCTCTGTCTGAACTTGTGTCCCTTTCTCTCTGTAGCAGTGTATAAACGTAAACTGATAGACAACATGACATCGCTGGCTTGTGTGTATCAAATAGACATGTACTTAATGTAATCCGATTTACTCTTCTTGCCGTTCTCCTTTGCTTATATTCAGTTTCCCCATTCCTACACAAACGGGACAAGCTCTTTTTAGGCATTCCAGTATTTTGTATGTCTCAGCAACTTGTGTTGTCACACACAAGTTCTGTTTTGCATAGTACAAAAGAGCATCCTTTATTCTGTAAATTGACTTTCTCTTCTTCTGACATTGGGTGCAATGAGGCAACTGAGATGACGCACTTCTTTCGCAACTTTCTTCTTTTCTTTGCCATGGTGAAAGATCAGTAACGGAGTGACACCGTTTATCATTAAAAAAGGAGGAAGTGCAAGAAATTCATACATACCTTGTAGGAACCGAGACCGTCGACGGTACATGCAATCACAGCCTCCCGACCAACTGGAACAGTCACATTCTCCACGGGACCGACAAATCGTGGTGATTCTGTCAATAAAAAACGACAAAAATTAGTGCACATGTCACATCATTCAACTCTTAGACTACACTCAAGTTGTAAACTATTCATTCGTCTTGCACTTTCATGTCGGTCAGCTTGTACCATCATTTCTAAAACATTCCGTCGGAATGTGACGACGACACTACATTAAAGGCCAATTTCACAAGTCGAGACCTCGCAATTTGTCGGGTCAAAAAGAAGAGGAGGAAGGACCGAGGCCTAGGATGTAGGAAGGAATAAGTGAGATCATAAACCAAATTAAACTGCATCGTCACATTTTCATAGCACGCAATTGAGATGGCATGACAGCACGACTTGTAAATAAAAATGTGAGAGAAAGTGAGCAACAGCCCCCTGGCAAAATAGCCCATTACTTTTATTGTGCACAGTCATATTTATACTCTCATAAACTAACACGACTGTAGACTACACACACATACTTACAAAAAACAAACTACAACTTGATATCACAACCGTACAACATTCCTTCCTTTCTCCACTGTCAACTCTGTCTGTCAGCAACTCCATACCAACCATTTTCCTCTCTGCCGCATCATGTCATTCTTTGCTGTTTTGCAGAACGCGACAAACTCATTCAAAGAACAATGGTCTTCTCAGGTTTCTTTTATAAGAAAACAATGCGAGCTAATCCATGACAATAAAATCAGGAGGTTATTTTTACAACCTTAGTAACGTAGATAACTCAAACGCTGCCTTCCTGAGCTGAACCTCTCCTCTTCCGATCCGACAGAGGAAATCAAGGAGGAGAAAGCGAGTCAATTAGAGGATTATTAGAGGAACTACAGCGTTAATCTAGACTCCCAATGATTTATGTTTGATAAGATCTGACAGAGACCGACAAAATGTTCAATTGATGATCTGATCATGCCTAATTTTGCATTTAAAAAAACAAAGCCATGTATAACTCATTACGCAATTGACCAACGCAATATTATTTGGGAATGATTTATTTTAAGACGCCTTCTTCCCGAAAAAAAAATTCTACCTACGCAATTTGGAAGTGCCTCATTTCTCTCTTTTTATTTTTGCATACATGAGAGAACAATAAATCTCTGAAATATAGCCTCATGGACGGACAGAGATTGCCTCCCCTTCTACTTAATAAGCAGCATATAATATGCCCCAAATTATCCTTAGTCCTGTTCGTTTTTTTCCTTCTTTCTTTCTTTGTTTGTTGGTGTGCAATGTGATTTTTTATGTGATGCATATAGACGGAGTAAAGTAGCTGGAAGAATGGATGGAGTAACATTTCATTTGATGGTACGTACTTTCGTTGCGTGACAAGGCGACATTTAAATCCCACCTTTCCCTTTCTTTCTTTACTTTTACTGTCCTTGTAAGTAAGTAAACTTAATGCACTTTCCGTATAAACGTAAAAGAATATAAAGCTGACGGCTAACTTCCTTGTTCCTTGCTACACACGGAGCAATCAAACACGCCTTAGTCTTTAACTAAGTGAGTAAAGCAAAGCAAACTGTGAAAAGTTTTATTGGAGAAAAGTATCCAAAGTGAAAGTCCTGCTGGGCTTGTTGGCTAAATCACGTTCTTCCCTTTCATTCACTACTACTTTTACTAAATATCACATGACTTTATCAACTTAATGTTACCCAAGAATTCACAGTATTATTTTATGTTGTCATAATAATTTGGAATTACGAGCATTAGCGCTTCCGGAAAAGATTTTCGTCATTTTCTTGCTTCTCTCAATTTTTGAAAGTGATTTGCCAATAAATTAACCTCTGTTTGTTCATAGGTTAAATGCTTGGCTCCGGTTGCGTCTTTCAATCTGAATTGCTGTAGAAACTTGATGTTTAACTCTTAATCTAATTAACATAAAAACGTCAATGAACCTTTATTTGTGCAAAA
>JAQIWU010001221.1:0-17978 GCA_034696445.1 Isotomiella minor
AAGATATTCCTACCTTCCTTGCCTTCCTTCTTGGTAGCAACAGGGATGGTGGCTGGGAGAGGGGGTGTGGGAGTCGCAGGTTGCCCCTTGGATCCAGGCGAACCGAAATTCTGTGCCGTTCTATTAATCCCAGAGGGCACCCATCCGGCTGCTGTGTTCTTTGTCAACTTTTTGTACTTGGCATCACCCCCATCCCAAATGATGTCAGACTCCCAGTCCCTTTGAGTTATCATGTGAAAGGCGTCGCCAGCAAACTCTTTAATTGGCCCACTTCCTGACGTGTTTTCTTTATCACTGTTATCTTCCTCTTCGGAGGAAGACTCCTCAGCATCACTTCCGTCGTTCGCTGACCCATTTTGTACTTGGATGCCGTAGTCAAAATTCTCTCCATCCTCAGGAACGTTCAGCATATCATACCAAAGCTCCGCCGGACCGTGTCGCCAAATGTTGGGGTTAGAAGCTGCAGAAGACCATCCTTCACTTGTATTGGCTTTTGGAACGTCGGTCTTTGGTTTTTCTACACAATCGCTCAAAAATTCTTCCTCGTCATCAGCCACCATCATCGAACTATCAACATCGTCGTTGTACTGAAAGTCCCAGCCTCGCTTCTCCCGAATCACGTCTTCTAAAGTGTCTCCAACAGGTTGACCAGTTTCTATCTGCTTCCGTTTCCTTCTTCGTCTTTTTACATTCTTCCAAATCTGAGGAAGACTGCTTGGCTTCCCAGGAGCGAACAAACGAGACCACCTCAAAACTTTCCCACGTCGGAACTCAGGAAATATTTCACTGACATTTACTCCTTCATATTTGGAAGGCATCATGGCGGCCAACGGTGTTTCTAACTTTTTGTCGGGGTCGGTCAAAGCTGAAGGGGAGAGCCTTCCTGATGAAGGAGGGGATTTTAAACCACTGGGGTCTTTGATTGACGCATCTCCCAAAGTGGCTGCTTTCTTTATGTGAGTCGTCGACGGGGGAGGCATGAGAAACTTGTCGTCTTTCGTTTGTGGCTTGACTTTGTCTGTCTCATTGGTGGATACAGAATCATAGTCGTCATCATCATCACCACTACTGGACATGACGCTCCCATATGTAAGGGTAGCAACGGCAGAGGTCTCTTCTTCTGCAGCTAATTCACTGATATCCGAAAAGTCTACGGCTGAAGGAGATTTCTGCTCATCAAAGCTTTCCTCCTCTTGAGCTGACTTCTACAAAGGTGAAAAAGTAAGTAAAATAAAAATTGTCTAGGGATCCTCAGAGTTATTAACTTTTATTTTTTTTGTCTTGTGTCTCTTACTTCAGATGGCAAGTTTCCTGACGAGATCTTTTCATCCTTATCCCCTTCATCCTCCTCCTCCTCCTCTTCAGAGTCTGAAGAAGAGTCGTAGGAAGCAACGAGTCGACGTCGTTTTGTTTTTGGTGCCCTTCCCTCATTTTGCCCTTGCCCTTCCATGACATCTTGCATGATGGACCCAAGACCAAACTTCTGGAGGGCGTTCAACTGTCGTTTGGACTCTGAGTCCAAGAGGTCATCTTCCAGTTGACCCGTTTTGAGATCAATGTTCCCAAAGAGGAACCCAGCCATGGAGACCATCCCCCCTCGTCCCCCTCCCTCCTCCTGGTCCTCGTCACTGTCGCTCATCCTGCACAATCACAATCACAACAATGGACTTACAAACGACATCGTCGACACATATTCATTTAGGAACAGAGATGCCAACCTACCTTGTTGAGATGTACCCTTTCCTTGAGCCCAGTCACACCCACAAATTTTAATAACACATTTGAACACTCTGAGTCTATTCTTCTTCAACAAAAAAGATTAAACCAAAATAACAAAATTTCACAAACTTTGAACTTTTCGACAACAACGTCCGAATGCCGTCAGCTGTCATAACTTTGATTGTGGTTTCTTCCAACGTCTCCCTTCACCCCATCGTCTCATCAAAGAGAATACGAAACCCACGTGAATAACTCTCAATCAGCCCTTCAAAAATCAGAAAACAAATAATTTTTTTTTTACTTTTGAACTTCTCAAAAACTGAAGTGACTCTTATCGGGGGAGGGGGTGAGTGGGGACTTTATTTCCTCTTGCCTTTGGGGAAAGGGTTTGCAGTCAACTTTAATTTTGTGCAGTTTCAGGGAGGTCTAAATTGCTGAACTTGGATATAAAGAACCGGATTTAATTGGGGGCTCCCTGATAGTAAGGTAAGGTTCAAATAAATATTCACTTACCTACCGACTGTTCTTTAGTCAATTGGATTGAGTCTCCTGGTTTGTCTGTAGTATCAGTTGACCGACTGTGAGTGTCAAAGTTGTTGTCATGCCATTCCAAATTCATGTAGGAAGTAATTTTTCATTATTTGCGTTGCAGATGGACGATTCGCGTCACCCAAGGATAAAAGAGCTCCCTTTCACAGTTCCGGAGAATATCCATCCTGACGCCCTCCTCTTCCTTGGGGATGACACAGGGAGGTCCCGGACTTTCTTAGGAAGGGTTTGGATACCATCGGCCCTCTTTTTTGGGGGCGTTGTCACTTCTCTCACGATGAACAAGGTGATGCGAAGACCGTATTCAGCAAGTATGAACATATTTATCTTCTTGTGTCTCCTGCTGTCTGGTGTCTAAACTGAGTCTATTTTTTTTATAGCCATATATCGCACTCTAATGTTTGGCTTAATCGGAGGAGTTGGTGGAGAATATCTCCACGGTCTTAAGGAAAAGTTTATCTCGGACCGTGACCTACATACTTTTCACTATATTTGTCTCCATCCGGAGGACTTCCCCCCTCCCAGTAAGAAATCTTTTGTTTTAGTTTAGGCCGATTTATTATTATTTTCCTGAAACGCAGTACATCCATGGAATGATGATGGGTGCGATATACAAATATTTTTTGTTTATTTCAGAGAGGGTCTTGTATCGAGATTATCTGACGTCTTGGGTCCCCATGCGCTAGTTCTACGTAGTCCTTATTTACATCAAATGCTAGTGAAGCAATAGCTAAGTCGCGTCAGCGCTCCTATGTACGTAGTAGTAAATAGCATTGACCTCACCTCCTGCCTGACCTATTATGTCTTGGGAAAATGCCATAGTAGAAAGTACGCTAATAAAGTAAAACAATTGTACGTATAAAGTCAAAGTGATGTTTTCTTTTTTTGTGAAGTTTATTGTTTGTTGTTTCCAAGTATAAAAGTTACATTTTCAAAGCCGTAGTTATTGAAGCATATTACATACGTCCACACACACTGTCTATATGTTGTACCTACTAAAATATTCACAGTCTCTGATACTTTTATGATAAACCTCCTAAGTCGTTAGATACATGAGCGTAAAAATGGGTAGGGAACTAAAAGCGAGCGTATAATGGTTCGCGTAGAGAAGAAACTAGCTTCACCAAACAACGGTAAATTAAATAATTACTTTCGGTTTTGCTTTGTATAAATATCGGTTTCCTGCTGGTTGTCTCCATCAAAGTCCCCTGTCCATGGGTACTGGGGAGGGCACTCAAAGCAAGTGGTCATGTATCGAGTGGAAGAAGGTTGACCTGGAGTTTTTAGTACCAAGGGACACTTATTTGGTAAATTGCATGGAGGTACTGGCACTGTTCTTTTCTTGCAGTCCCATGCCTCGAAATTATTTAACTGGTCAGCGTTCTTTGGTTCTGTTATCCAAAGGAGGGCCTGAGTGACAGTCACAAACCAAACGTCCTTTCTGCAATGCACATACAAATGAACCGATAAGTTGTATAATTTCTCAAAGACAAAAGGCAACCAAAAATGTGTAACTTTAACTTACTGATTTCTCGCCCAATCGACAAATTTCCCAAGACCTTGCTCCAACTCAGTTTGCTGAAACCATGTAGTGTGAAAGGGCATCATGTACGGAGCTCGGTTTTGGTTATAATGACGGTTGAAATCCTCTTGCAACCATTCCAAAACTTGGTCAGGGTCGTGGTTGAACAGCACACATTGATCCATGTAGGGACAATGGCCTCCTTCAAAAGACTCCACAAAGTGAGCATTCAATGGAAGCTCCCATACTCCTGGGAAGCTTCGGGTGGGACAAGATCCAGCTTTGCAGTCATGAGGTATGGAGTAATCCAGGGTATAGGGCCACACTGGGATCTTGATTGGGGGAACTCCAACTGAGCTGTCCCAGACAAACCCAAAATCTTGCAAAACCTGAATAGAACGTCGCAAATTAAAATTTTCAATCATTCTGACATTTCATCTCATTTTCCTGTGCTAACCTCGTACTGTGCATTCCTTCCTGGCTTCAGGTAAGGAGCTCTCATCCCAATGATGTCTTCTCCAGACACGTTAGAAAACTTTCCTAAAATCATTTTCATGCCGATCATTTCCTGAGCCCACTTTTCATAGCTTTCTGACTCCAATCCTTTCGCAGATGAGATGGTCTCTACTGCAATTTCGTGACCATCGTGATGTAACTTTTGGATCTTTTGGTAGTCTGAGTACTCGTGTGAGGCGAAGAAGGTTCCACGGATTGGACAGCCATTTGGGTTAGTCCTATTTGGTTGGAAAAGCTTTTCATACTTGTCAGCATTGTTCAAGTTGACGGCACCATCAAAGGTCATGACAATCATTTGAGGTGTGTTCTTAGGATCAAGACGACCAGGAATGATGGTCCCATCCTTTGAGCAGTAGCAATGGGGCAATGCGCAATTTGCCGAGTCACACTTCACTGCCAGGTCTATGGGAGGATCAGTGATCGGAGCTGGAGCTGATAATAGTAGATAAAGTCGTTAGTCACATTAAATGTCTGTCATACAATTTCCATAAAGCATACTTGTTGCAATAGGACCACATCTAGCTTCGTTCTTAAATGTACATAACTTGTTAATGTCATCAAAATGAAGACCCGCAGGACATCGGCTTTCGTAGGGGTATCCGTCAACACACTTGATAAGCAAAGTTAACATAAATTAGCTACCCACTTTTACTCTATGTAAATCATACCTGGTAAAATTTTCTGCATGACGCCGGGTCTGCAAAGTTTCCTGATGGTTCTGGACACTCGTACTGCTCCTTATCATCATCTTTGTCAGTTGATGCCCCAGCTACATGAAAAAGGCAAAGAATTAGCTTTTAGTAAAGTGAGACAAGTACTTTTTCCACTCTACATCTTCAACGCATAAACATAACAAATGCAAATTGAGGGAGACGATATGGTTTCGTAGATAACATAACATAATTAACATAATAGAGCATGAATACATTAAATTAAATTGACAGAATGTTGGACTTGTTTCAACTTGCCTTCCTTTCCTGTTGTCGTCGTAAATGCGATGATGATGAGATCAAAAAAGGAGACGCTAAGGAGCAACCATTGTTGCACTTTGCACTGGTTTTGTAAGATGCTATTATGTGAGTAAGATTATTATGCTAAGATGAGATGTGAAGCCCTGCCTGCTTCCGTAATAATATGAAACATCTTCACCGCTTCGAGTGTGCAAAATAAATGACAAACTACTCTATGTCCTCCTGTCCCTGTCCCCTTACATTTAACAAACTAACCGTCGTCGTCCCAATGATCTCTTTTTTATTATTTTAAAAAGTGCATTGGATTGGAAGTGCACTTTCACACGCCCATAGTTACAGAAACAGCTATCTACATCATCATTGCTACATTCCTTTCAAATTGAAGCATATGGGACCTTTCATTTATTATTATGTAATTGGAATAGGAAGGAAGTTACTACGAGTTGGAGAGGTCAGGCTAGCCAACTTTGTATTGCTTTGCCCCATGTATTGTTTTTCTTTTTGAACAATTTGGTATTGTCCAAAAGATATGCAAAAGAAAGACGCTTCGCTTACCCACAAATCCAGCAATACTTAGGAGCAGGACGCCCCGCACCACCAATCCTCTTCCCATGGTTCCCATATTGCGTAGTTTTTCTGACGAGAATGAAAATCTCTTGGTCTTTTGTCTGTCCCTGGCTTTGGTTTTGACAATCTAACTCAAATTGACCTCTGTCCCTAATTGGTGACTGAGTAATTAAAACAGACAGACGAACTGTGCTGCGTACCAACTAAAACTAAATCAATGTGAGACACGAACAATACTTGAGACGTTTGTAAAGGTGTGTTGGCAGCTACAGACTCGGTGAAGGACTGATGAAGAGGTGGACTGTTGAATAAGACGTGGTGAAGGACTGCTGATAACAATGATGATGATTATGCTGATTTGTTAGCTATGCTTTCAGCTATTTTGCATTTGTTTGTTAAAGTTTGAAGGAAGATTCTTAATAATGTGTATTATTTAATCTAATATCGTGCGCATTCTTCTATCCATCTTCGTGCTTGCTGCAGTGCTTTTTGCTTGCACAGAATCATTTCTAGATGGAATAGAATAATACCATTTTTTGATGCATTCAGGAGGAGACAAAAATTCATATAGATAATTGCATTGCATTTTGCACTAGAGCTATTTTCATTCTCTTGATATGACCACGACCACGCGCATGTTACGAGTATACTTGAAAGTGTGCACTATTTCCTTTGCTGCTATGACCATAAACTACCTGGGGGAAGATTGAGCTCAGGAGACCTGATGTCATGGCGTTATTGACTGGTGAAATCTCAATCTCTGGTGGTTGTTGTTGAAATGAAATAAGATAATGCAACCGGGGTTAAGATAACTTGCTTCACTTGAAGTTATTATTGTATTATTATTATGTCTTGTGTCTAAAAATTATCTGCACCCCATAGACAAGACTATTGAGCAGACAGCACAATAAAGACGGTCCTCAAGTCCAAAGTGAAAGGGACAATTTGTCCTGAATGAGAATGCTTAATTCCATTGTTACAGAACTGTGCGCAATAGGAAAGCTTACCAACTCATTGAGACGTATTGGTATTGGTTTGCATTATTGTTGCTCATAATCTAAATTCTAAAAGCACTAAATTCAATTACCCAAGACACCTATTTATATCCATCAAGTTTACAAAAAGTTATGACGATCAAATTCTGAAAAGTGAGAAAACCTCAACCTCCGAAAACCTAAAAATTGTAATCTGCAACAATTTGAGTTGACACGCTATCTTGAGAGAGATGTATTCGCAATTTCTTTTTGAGTCAATTATTTAATAATATGTCTGCATGTAATGACTTTGGACTTTCTGTTGCTCTAGGTCAATCAAGTTTATCGATAATAGTCAAAATTATTATGTTCTCGAAACCTTACATCTTTCGCAGGTTGCTACATTGTACCTGATTAGTAATTTTTTATGAGCAGTGTCCTTGTTCTGAACCAATTTTTCGTTTTTGTCTCAATTTTCTGGAACGGAAGCGGACTTGATACTCGATCTTCTGAGAAATGGGATCATGTATAAATACAAGTGAAAGTTCACCTCATTCCAATTCTGTTGTTTGAGAGTTGTTGTAGTTTGAGATCCGTCATAGCTTCCAAAACTGTATCAAGGTTGAAAGGTTGTACTTAATCCCTTTGTTGACACGACATGTGATGAGCAAACACCTGCATTCATGACATTGGAATTAAAGTCATACATTTGTTTCACTTTCACATTATACCTACTTTTAGTCCACACCTTCTTACATCATCGTCATGTTCTGGCTGAATCATCACACTGGAAAAGAGAAACTTTCATAGTCTATAAATAGACTGTAACCAAACCTAATTTTTAGAATAAGCTCAGAGAATGCAAAAAAGAAGAATATAAACTCTTACAATAAAGTTCCTGAACCACGCAGCGGATGGAATCTGAAAATGTATGTTGCCAAGCCGGAAAGTGCCAGATATTGTCTGATGAGATCACGTCATTTGATTAATTAATGCCGTTGGTTAAGTTACATCGTAGTTCTACAAATTGTTTTTAGTTCCAATGCTGTGAATTAATTCCTGATACTTTTACCATTTACCCCCATTGACTTGTCAAAAACCTTCGTCGTAAAGTCCACACAAATAGGTACTTTGTACTCCTTACTGGGACACCTTTAGCTTGGAATTCTTTTAAAAAGGTCTGATCATGATCATAGTGTATTGTTTTTGAAGGTGACTGTTTGATGTTCTTAATTAATTGTACTGTATGATTGTCGTTCTCACGCTCATTGTGATGATCATCATTACTCTATATTTTTATATGGCATAAGATATGCAAAAGTGTCACAACAACACTATAAAATATAAACTTTAGGAAATTAAACTACTTCAAAGGAAGTTACAAGAATCACAACCAATAACGAATGGTTTCGGCTAAGGGAATAAATAAATTTTTCTATAAAATGAAATAGTCTTATTTATGGGTTATGAAGGTAAAGGCTGTCTTGTGTGACACATTTGCATACTTTTGATTTGCACAAATAAAGTGAAGGCAGAAGCATCATGATATGATAAGTGTCACAACGATTAAAAAAAAGTGAGTGAGCTACTTTATTTGCCTGAACCAGAACCAGCTTCAGATTAGAATGAAACATCCTATTCTCATTTGTCATTAATTTCCTACCACCACTCTTAATTTTGTGACCTTTTCAAATTGAAAAGGTGTACTACATGGCCTTACGTGGGCCGATGTTATAATGAGTGTTGCTTAGAGAAGTTATTGGGCACTAATTGAAGAAAGGGATTGATCTGAAACGCAAAGGTCACATTTCCGGTTGGATAAACTCTGGCCGAGTCTCATCATTTCGTAATCAACTCTTCTTTGAAAGTTGTCCAAAATAACAACGACAATCTCTTGGAAGTGCCCATTTCGGTATCTATTTCCGTTGTTGTTCGTGTGGTAACAAAACGCTGAGGATGCAATAAAAAAGGTTGTCACATCAAGTCTGGAAATTTGCAGCGTCGCCTTATTGCAAAGAACAACAACAGATGGCGAGGAGGTAGCCAGAAAACTCTTGTTGCTAGTCAGCAATCACCCATACAATGAAAATATTGTCTTTCATATCTCTAGCAACAGAGATAAGTAAATGGGAAGGATGATGACTGCCATGCATCTAACTGTTCTAAAAGTTTAGTCTTTTGATAAACTTTGAACCCTTTACATTGCAAAATGTAGAGAAGAAAGTTATTTCATCAACACGCCTTGAGTGAGTTATATTTAATACTTCAATAAAGATTGAATAAATGTACTCATAATTGAATTCAGGGTTTCCCACGACGACGACATTATAATACCAAGCTATATAATAACAAATTAAAGGTTTCAATTTTGGTAATGCATATACATATTCGGTGGGAAAGTGAAAGTGAAGAAATGTCGATGGGGCAGAAGAGAGAATGAGGCTCCAAGACTTGAGGCCTCGTCAAGGAAAACGGAGAGGAGAGCAGGCGTCGGAGAGGGTTTTCCACTGCAGAGAGATGAAAACCAAGCAAACTCTTTTAGCCTTTTATTCAGCAGCACCACTACTCTTGCACCAATTTCCTCTGCAGTGTACATTTGCAATAGATTTCACTTGTGTTTGTGGTACAATTTCAAATTTAGGATGAGGATGACGGAAATTTAAGATCTTTTAATTCCTTGAGGTCCAAGCCCCTTCAGCTTTCTTTTGTGCTTAGCTTTACCTTCACAACTTAATTAGATGCTATCCTCCTCATGATTGCGCAAGCACAATACTCATGGGGCAGATAAGAAAGGTTTACCAAATTTCCTTCAGTCGGCAAGAATAGCTGGTCAAAGTGGTAATTATCATTGGATATCCCTAGATCGTTCATCGTTGCCTCATCTCATCAAAAACGCAATGCGATCCTTTTCTTCACCTCGTCTCATCTCAACGCGTCGTTGACATGAGATGGTGATAATAATGATGTGAGGATAAATTGGATGTCGTGGTGGAACGTGTGGACAAATGAGACTCTTTCGAATTATGCATCAAGCTTTTGTTAGTCCATCAAACCATCATTATTATCTTTAGGTTGGTTGCGTCGTCTTTTCTCAGGGATGTCAGTCATTCAAAGTTTTACATCTTTTTAAATGTCTTCGCTGCCTCAATGCGTGATACTTTTACATTCTGTCAACTTTAGACTGAACTTGACTCCAGTCTAAAGAAAGACTGAGTTTAAAGTTTAATCTTTTAAACATGAAAATTGAAACGTTGTCTCAATTCCAGTGAGACCATGCGGTGGGAGCTTATATTACGCTACGCACGATTGAAATTAAACACTCAAGTACAAAGTATAGGAATATCCCACTTACTCACGGATAAAATTAAGATATCGGTATTTATTGAATGGTGGGTGGTGGTGTGTGTGTGCGATGCGATGTCGATTGATACCAAAACCGTCCATTGGTAATTCAACACTTCACCAAATTGCCGGTAATGATGGTAATGAAAGGAAACATATCGCATCAGAATTGCACTACGTTGGTTGCATGCCTTCTCAAGTTTTCTTGCATGCACGTGCAGTGACATTTAAAACAGTGTGCAACGTCGTGTGGGAGCAATAAATTGAATGTAATAGAAATTGCTTTGTATCAATTTTTATTTGAATGCGTGGAAATGCTACTAGTCTCCCATCCCTGCTCCAATATTCTGCGCTGGAGCACAATGCATTTTTAGGTGCATCATTTCCTTTAGTTGACTATCTCACCTTCTGAATGAATAAATGGGTTGGATCCCCATAACATAACTTAATCTATTGTCGTGAATTGGGTTGACATTGCAGAAGACTATTAGGTGAAGAAGAACAAAAGTAAATCAGAGCTCAATTTTCTCTTTCATTTGTAAGTAACATTTATTTCATTCAAACGATCATGCCACTTTCACTTTCATCCCTACTTTTACTTGGTACTCGTGGTGATTCAGATCCCCAAGGTGAAAATGAGATACAGTTGAATCATCAATCAAGACAAACACTGGGCAAAGCAAATTCGGATCCCAAATTCTTCATATCACATCATGTCAATATTAATACTAATCATATCGCTCATTATTGAGGGCAGAGAAAAACGGACTGACGATTGGTCGTGTCCCGTCTGTATCATGGACTAATTCCAAATCTAACCTATAATAATTCCAATAGCCACTTTTACTCGTGAACTTGTCATTATTCGGTTTCCATTGTCAACCGAATTTACAATTTATTTTGACTTCAACATTCAAGATCTTGTACAACCATCATTCTGCTTGGATTTAATTAAGTTAAGGGCCAGTTAGCAACAAATTAACTAAAATTGTCGCCAATGTCATCAAATGGGAAAACCCTGTCGGGTGTGGAAAGCTGCAGCTTCTGTGTGAAGCAATATTATTAGCTCAAACTGTGTAAGAGCGTTCTCAGATTGACCCTGAGTGTCGAGAAGTGGCTTTGCACGGCAGGGTACTACTACTTTCTCCAAGAAATCAAACCGAAGTGCTCATCTAATTGTTTCCAATGTTCTTCTGCCCATAACTTTGGCTGTATTGATAGCAGGACAATCAGAATGACTTCTCGATACGCAGAAACTATTGGGCGTTCACACAAACACAATTTTAAAAGTCTAACTGACTTCTCGTGCGTGTGGCAAATTTCCCAAACCGAGAAAACCACGCTTATATTTTCTTTCCGTAAAAAATTGAATTTCATGTTTTAAAAAATAATGTCATTGGCAACAACATATATACATACCATTTATTTATTTAAAAACACTGTTCATTATGAAAGCGCATATCAATTCAATCGCTTTTGGGACTTGGGTAAATATTCATCATGCGTGGGTACAAAAAGCAGGGTCACAGTAGTGGCTTCAAAATGCCAAAAAAGGGAACTGCTTTGGCAAGAAGACGACAACAAAGAGCTGCTAGGAAGCTTCGTGCAGACGAAGAAACGTCCCTAAGCAGTCACGTGGACACCGTTTCCTCATCCGATTCCCAAGACGCAGAGGTCAACACATCAAGACCACTTGTTCCACCAAACAACCTTTTGGTGAGCAAGGCGGCCCTTGAAGTAGCATTGCAGTGGTCCGGAAGCCATAATCAAGAATGTGAAGATAGAGACATCCAAGTTAAACGCAGACGTACGGGCTCCACCTCTGTTGAATGTGTGACTTGTGGAGACACGTTACCGGTGGACTTGGACGAATCACTTTGTCTTAGCACCAATGATGCTATAGTTTGGGGGCTGTACATGTCTGGGTCGAGCTATGAGCAGGTATGCTTATATTTATTTACACATTTGTTTAAAAATGATTTCAAAACTCAATTGTAATTGTTGAAGGTGAAGACTTTATTCACTACATTGGAACTGGAAGTCCCCTCATTCTATAAGTTTCAACATCTTGAAGAGGAGTTATGGACTGAATTTCGAAAGGCAAAGGACATCATCCTTAAGGAAAATGGAGAGGAAGAAGCCCGTCTAGCTCTTGAGCACGATGAATTCGTAATTGTGGAAGGGAAGAAGGTGCCATTCATCACCGTGGTCGTCGATGGTTCTTGGAGCAAGCGTTCATACGGTCATGGGTATAATGCCAATGGTGGAATGGCAGTAATCATAGGAGAACGAACAGGAAAAGTGCTCTACATTGGAACAAGGATCAAGACTTGCCAAACTTGCAAAAGGGCTGAAAATAAGGGGGTAGAACCTTCACATCACGACTGCCAGCGTAATTGGGACAAGAGCTCCACCAGTATGGAAACTGACATCGTCGTGGAGGGGTTTCAACGTAGCCTTGAAATGCATGGCTTAATTTATCGGTAAAATGTATATTGTTTGCGTCAACATTTGCTCGTTTCTTTCATTCTCGTCCTTTGTCATTCATTTTGCAGATACATGATTGGAGACGGAGATTCCTCAGTTTACGCAAATGTGTTGACCAGAGTCAAGTATCCTCAGGTGGCAGTGACCAAACTTGAATGTGTCAATCATTGCATCAAGAACTACAACAAAGCGTTACTTGCGATAGAAAAGGATACGAGCATTGCACATGGGGATCGAGAACACTTCAAAGGAATTCGAAACAAGTTTGGACTTGCTGCACGTGGGGCTATTGACTACAATTCTAAGAATAGGAAGAACCCCGTTGCACCAACCTCTGCAGCCACCTTGGCTCAAGACTTCCTCAACATCCCATTTCATGAATACGGTGACCACTCTCGCTGCAAACCGTATTTTTGCAAATCCGTTGGACAGAAAGGAAGCATAGCAATTAAAGAAAAGCCCATCTGGAAATCATTGGAGGCTGCAGTGTGGAATTTGTCAAAAAAGGCGTCCCGACTGATTGAAAACAAAACCAGCAACATCTGTGAAAGTTTCATGAACCAAGTCTGTAAGTTCCTGCAAGGAAAGCGGACCAACGTGACACAAAAATACGGCTACAATATCCGCGTCCACAGTGCTCTGTTCGCGTTCCATTTTGGATCCTTCTGGATTGCAGACATTCATCGCATGCTCCATCCGTCCTCGGAGATTCCTAAAGTTTGGGACACAAGAAAACTTCAAGTAGCAGCCAAAACTAAAACAAATCGCAGATTTAAAGAAAAGCAGAAGGCCGCTCCTAAGAACCCCCAGAAGAGGAAGGCAAGTGACGCTGGTGTTGACTACGGGGGTGAAGTTTTGGAAGGGGATGTGGACGAGGATTCACTGCTTTTTATGATTCAAAATGAGATTGAACGCCTTTCCGTCACAAAAGAGAAGCAAGCTAAAATAGAAGAAGCCACGAGAGGTCAGGTTGACGAAGAACGTTGGTTTCTGGAAAGGAGAGGTCGAATTACCGCGAGCGTGGTTGGCAAAATTTGGAAACTCAGGAACAGTACCAACAACACTTGCTTGATCAAACAGTTGCTGTATACTGTTAAAAATAAGGAGCTGAATTATAATGACCCCAGGGCAAGAGGTTTGAGACAAGAAAGCACGGCCAGAAAAAAGTATGAAGTGGCTAAAAAAGTAGAAGTTGCGTCCTGTGGACTCTTCGTGTCTCTCACATGCGGAGTATTCTCGTTCAGCTTTACTGCACCGGTCGGAAATGGTGTGATTTTGTCGTCTTTTATCAACCTGAGGACACTTCGGATCATTACGAAATTCACATTGAAAGGATCGCTGTGGACATATTGGCAGACATCTGGGATAAGCCCCTACAATCTGTTGTCCTCAAACTGTGGGACTTTTTTGTGCAAGATCTCGCCCCTGAAATTGTTGACGCAAGAGTGACCAGACACTTAGAAATCCGCCAACCCCCGTACCGTCTGAAAGAACTTGTTGTAATGCAGAGCAAGAAGAAGGCAAGGGCCGAGAAGTCAGTTTTGAAAGACAACGTTTTACAAATCAGTTCCAATGACGTCGTTTCAACAATGAACGAGTCGTAGATTAGATATTTGTGTTCCTCAAACATGTTTGCCAACTTGTGTCAGTCAATCTTTTGTCAGTTTTGAACGGGTTTCAATAAATTGTGTAGTTGAGTGTACATTGTAAAGTCTGGGCACCTCTCCATTATTATCTTTGGGGCAAATTGAAAGCAATTGACCTTGTTTGTAGGCATTGGCGACAGTTTTAGTTAATTAGTTTTCAAACACCCCCTTAATGTAGTCTTGTAAGTCTTCTAAAACAGTTTAATGAGTCTAGAGAAGGATGTGTTATATGTTACATGTCAACCTTGCGATTTGTGTTAAGTTGTGTAAATATGGTTGTGTTAATTTGTTTGTTAATTGTTTTTTCAAATGGTTGTTGTAATTTTATTATTATTGAATATTCTTAATTAGATTAAACATTTCTGCATTTTTAATAATTTCATTTCAAATTCAGAAGTAGGTCTTTGCTAATGGTTATTGAGTATAGGGTTGTGTACATCAAAGTTTACGGTTAAAAATGAAAAGAAATAAGATATTTGTTTATAGGTAGTATGCGTTATTCATAAATTCATTGATGAGTAAAGTACTGTACACGTGGCACTGGTTCTGTAAATAAACTTTTGAATCTACCCTTGAATTTATTTGATTTGAAAACCCTGATTTCAACTTTTATTTGAAAGATTGTATTTAAAAAATTGACAAACCATTCAAATTCTTTCATTCAAATTGTCACAATAATTAGGCCACTCACTATTTTTGCCAGAATGATAGCAATTCATTGGTGTTTACTTTTGCAGAAGATGAACCCGTACCGCGATCCTACTGATTGGTTCAAAAGGATCAGGTTTGGTCCCTGTCCACACGGTTGGTGTTGGAAATGCCGTACCTATGGCGCAGAGAAGGCGAGGCGGCAAGCTGCCGTGAAAGCATTGATAGCCTATCAGTTGCAAGAACTCCGTCGACCGACAGAGATATCCGGCAAATGCCTCCCACCAGCGACGTCAGATAAGCCCACTTCCGCTCTACCTCAAGGCCCTACTCCGATTCCCCTTAAACCAATACCCCAGCCATTCATTATCTTAAAGGGGAAGCGAGGAAAAGGGGAGGATATCAAAATTCCTGTGGTCACTTCCCTTCCTCCTTTTGACTCTTATTTGACTTATTGAGGAATTAATGGAACCATTAAGTTCTTGATCAATAAAAGAAGAGCATGAATTTTTGTGTACATTTTGTGTCTTGTGGACTTATTAATTATATACAAAAAAGAGACATGAGAAACAGCATGACAACGTGGTGGTAAACTTGTACGCTCAAAAAGAAAGAAGAAGGGATGACAGAAGGAAAAGCTTATACTGTTTCAGGCAGACAGACAGACAGCACGCTCTCAACAAACAGCGTGTGCTTTGAGGGAACATTGTTTTGTCCGTCCCTCTCATTAGCTCTCTCTTCCCCTACCCTCCCTCAAATAATAATAACGACTTGTTTAATAATGTTTTAATAACGACTACTCGAGTTGTAAGAGTGTGGTTCTCATCCGCATTGTGGATCCATGCCTCATTCCCAAAAAATAACAGACTACCTTAATTACTCCCATGAGCAATTAATACAAACGAGGAAATTTAATCTCAGTTGTAGTATAAGTAATGTGATTTGTGATTTATGAAGTTACGTGACAAAATTTTTACCCTCAAGCAAAAAGCAGAGGTAAACCAAGTATAAGTGAATGGATGGATGTGAATGTGAGGGAAATGCGGAAACCAGCCTGCCTCAGGGAATATGAATACTAGTAAGAAGTGAGCCTCCCTGGTTAATGCATACTAAGCGAAAAAGGAACTGTGGAAAATGTAGTAAAAGTCATTCACACTTTGTTCAGAGAGGGAAGGGAAGAGAAATTGCAAATTATGCAAATGAGAGAAAGGCAGGGTTTGGAATTACCTATTCCTCTTGCAAACAAGTTATGATGTTAATTAGGAAAGGTAATTAATTGAAGGGTCCAAAGTTTAGAGTAAAGTTAGAGTAGGGTGTTACTTTTTTTGTAAGAAAGACGCCAAAAAAGTTATTTCGTTGCCTATAAATTTTTAATGCAGTTAATGTCGTGGTTAGTGTCAACAGTTATGAGTCGAAGCTTCAGCTTTACACATTGGTTTTGGAGGAATTTTTGCAACTTCGGAGAAACAACACCTTAGCAAAACATTTTGGAAAGTTTTTTTTCTCCAAAGTCAAATAAGTCAAGAGTAAAAAAATACCCGATTGTATTTTACATTTGACTTTTATCTCTCCAAGAAGTAAGTACAGTCAAGTCAACTCAGTACAATCGAATCGAGTGCATAGTTTGCAGAATTGTTTGTGATATATTTTAATGACTGACCTGGATTTTATTCATAATAGGGAAGGATGGAAGGAATGTGTGAATGCAGGCAAGCAAGCAAAAAGTATAAACTCTACTGCGATCTATTCTATTCATGCGTTTAGTTTTAAAAACTTTTTTCCTCCTCCTTTCCTTACGTAAAAAAATAATATTGCACTTAAATGAATGTTGAATTGAATGCATATTCAATTCAATTCGCACAGTTTTTATTTTAAGAATTGCATGCGAACCTGCATTCCTTTCGCCTTCTGTAATTTTTTATTTGAGACCCCAATATTTCAGCCTTAAAGTCTACCTAAATATGAAGGGAATAAAACTGCTGATCTGATGATATGATATATTTGGAACCCTAAAACACGTCACATAAATATTTTCTATTTTGCACACTAAAAATGCAGCAATGATCCATCACACCAAATCAAATCATAGATCTTGATCTCAGTCAGTCAACTATTTTGCTGCATGTGTAAATACCTAGGTAAATGCTTATATAAATCTGGCATATTTTTAAAGGAGAAAAATGTCAATTTTTGGTCCACTTTGTTTCAGCAGTTTAAATCCATTTGCAACGCAAGATTTTAGGGTGAAAAATGCCATTCAGTATTAACTCTCTCTACACGCTTATTAGGCCAATTTAGCCTGAATGAGTTTAGCTTTAACTTTAACCTTGTTTTCAGTGAACTTGGAAAAAAACACTTTCAGTTTCGCTTTACAAAATTAAGGAAAACATGTAAAAAGAGAAGAAGTTTGCTTCTTGAATTACCATTGATTATTCCATGCCATGCATGCTTTGCAATGCCACGCCACAGTTAATAACAATCATATAGATTATCCCCCACAGACTAGGGAATCTCCCAAATTATAGAGAAAGAACTTCTCAAAGTGTAACCATCCGTAAACCATGAGCCATTAGTTTAAGTGGGGAGAAAAAGAAAGAAAGAATAATCCTTTATGTAAAAGAAGAATAAAGCTATCTCCAGAAAGAATGGAGTTGGTTGCCGAACGAAGAGGTTTTTTTTAGCAGCAGGAGTAAGACAAAGAAAGAGGATCGTAGGAAACGGTTTGAGCTATGCCGGTTGGGGCATGGTAATGCTGATGATGATGATGCCTCCTTCCCAACTGAACGACTGCGTTGCAATCTAAAAGTACGAAGTAGATGAAATGTTTCCCTTTCGTGTGGGACACCGTGACGTTTTTTGCAATTGTTTGAGGTGTCTTTGCCTTCATTAAATCAGTGGCCTTCTCACTGTTTGAAGGAGAGCAGTGCAATGCATGTCTGAGAGAAGGATGAACGTGGCAAAGGCATCAGACGGAACGCCAGTCAAATGAGCAGCTGGAACTATTGAAGTAAACGCATAAGCTATTGGAGATAGCTAA
>JAQIWU010001222.1:0-17976 GCA_034696445.1 Isotomiella minor
TTTGTCGAAAGTAATGAGGAAATAAGGATGATGGCCTAAAACATAATGCATCTTCCCTTCCTAATGGATTGGCCGTCTTTGATACAATGTTTTGCATCAAACATCAGTTCATTTGTGATGTGCGCGATTAATTTGACCAAACCATCCATCCAACGTTTTACAATAGCAGCCAGCAACCCACAGGGGAGGAATCAGTTTTTTTAGGTTGGAATACAATCATTATCCAAATTCCAAGTGAGGATGCCTTGTTTCATGTCGGTGGTGTTGCCTCCTTCTGATTCGCCCAAAGCTTTCGGAGAATGATGTTATGCAAAAGGCAATTATAGTCATTGTATAGCGGTCGTCATTCTCCAAAATGATACAAAATTCAAACCCAACGTAAATACAAGTAATTTTTAGGTAAGAAAAACTTGATGTGTACAAAATGCAATAAGAATGCACGATTCTATTCACATTAAAATTGCGTAGATCTATCGGAGAAATGATGAGCAACCTGTCTACTATCACAAAATCATCAAATCAAAATTTGAATTTAATTCCTGCTCCTGACTTCATGGAAAATTAAGCAAACGTGTTTTTATCATTAGCCAAAGGAAAGTCGAATCATTTCTTCTTGACTGACAATCTTTCATTTTCCTTTGTATTTGCTTTTTGGTTAATGATGATAAACGTTTAAATTTTTAAATTCATTTTCGTACGTGAGGAAAATTCATTGCATGATTACCTTTATACCTATTGCCTATTTAATGTTTAATCATCTAGGGTGAAACTAATTGTCTTTATAAGCATGGGATGTGTAAAGCTTTACTTACTTTCTTTGTCTGGCTTTGGCTGGTTGAAACTCCTCTTGGACTTTTTTGCTCTGTCGGAAGAGTCAGAATTCATTCGTGGGAGAGAATGAAATTGACGAGAGGCTGGTTTGCTTGAAAAGGTTGTGCATTGGACATTCTTGGCTGTTTTGGTTTGACCTATGCAGTTTATTGTACCCTTTTAAAAATTACAATGTATTAGAAACTAAATTACCTGAGACGTTTGCTGCATTAGATGATCCCAGACTTGAGGTCTCTTCTGGGTGTAATAGTGTGTAGGACTTTAGTATAGGAGAATTTGTTTGTGCCCTTTCGGGAGCTAATTCAAAAACACATCAAAATGAGAAATTGGTCATACATGCTTTCAACATTACTAACTGGAAATTGTCCAAGATCTTCGGATTGACCTCGAATCCCTGCCCAAGCTCTTCGTTTTTGCAAAGTAATCTGGAGTTCTGAAAAAAGGCATTAGGCATTCATGTCAGCAATGTTGACGTCGTAATTACTTCTTACTATCTACAATGACAAAGATATCATACATTTTCATTCATGCTTAATAGAGCGAGGATTATGAACCAAATCTACATCTTTTTTAGTTGAAATTCTATTGTCCTCTTGAAAATATCTTATACTAAGTAGCAGGAGGCTGAAATCCATTTGTGAATCAAGGCTAGGACAGAGTGTCATCGTCATCTTTACAAAAGTTAAATAGCAGCAGGTTGAAGATGAGTGTGAGTACCTGTCGCTCCTCTCGTCAATCAAATTATCTATTTTCAGTTCGCCGTATTTTTTTTACAGAAAGGACTTGGTAAGGCCAATTTGTTCTGCATTTTTAAATTAGACCACTTGCATCACTACATTACAGACTATTACACACGTATTAGTAATGGGGAGCACAATTCCTGCTAGATATGTAAGTAATTCATCCCTTCACACCATTATGATATTCATTATCATTACTGCTACTACACAGAAGAAAGTATTGGGTCAATGAAAAAATGCAGTCTCAAAGAATTTAAATAAAATGTTACCTACGGGTAGTATCTTTTCACAAAAATTTGATATACTCCCACCATGTATATCCTACTAAAGGATGAGGATGACTTTTAATTAATCCTATTAAGGCAATTACAGATAGTAAATGACTTTAAAACCAGTTGCTAATGTATGCTAAATATTACAACTCAATCCAAGACATTATACGGTGAGGTCATTAAATACAATCATCTTTTTACCCCCTAAAGCTCAATAGTGTCATTCCTATTCCCCTTTTTTATTCTCCGTTACACTACAACATTTTATTCAAAAACCGAATAAAATTGTCTGCAAAAAAATCTAGAACGGTTCTCTCAATCCACGGGGAATCACTCATTCATAAATCACATTCTTGTAAGAAGACATAGGCATACATCACCCTGTCATCATAGAATGTGTCTTTTTAGTTAATTAGTTGAATAAAGCACCCCTAACCATTATAATTTACGTTGTTGTGTGATTTTAGTAAAAGTATTAATCTTACATTCCACCGTTACTGCACAAGACACAGATCCAAGCGTTGTTATTCCCTGGTTGAGCTTCACGGCAACTTTTGCAAACTCGAAGACCGCACTGGGGGCAAATTCCTCCCCTGGCTATGATCCGGCCTAAAGGGGACACGCAAGAAGTGCACAGCCTTGTCTTCCACCAGTCTCGTCTCAATTTCCTGTTAATAAATAGGGCTATGTTGTACTTACAACTCATTTATACGGACGTTTAGACTCAAACAAGCGGACCATGTACACACATTAAATAAAACGTTTCTAATTGGACACCGTTTACGAAACTAATTCACACCGAAGCAAGGGACAATAGAGTGTATTTCACTCTTCTTCACCAACGATTTGAGTTTTCATGCAAAAAGTTTTGTAGTTTGCAATTTTAAAAAGCAGAAGAAATGCATATTGGATGTACGCAAGAATTTTAAGCTTTCTGAAAAAGCAAATGGAACAGGTTTGCTGAAAAGGACTCCCTCATAAAATTCTCGACTTTCACGGAGTTTTGACACAGGACAACATACAAGGCATGACATGACACGACACGTACCAAAGTTGAGATTCCACAACAAGCACACACACATGCACATTTTTATGCAAAACCTTAATTTGATTTTTTACCAAAGCTATTAAATTATTGAAGAAGTGAAATCCAATACCTAACAAAAAGCATGCAAAAAGTAAAGAGTCAGACCCAGCCAGCCAAACCCAATGGGGTGTATAACAGGAAAGAAATTTTTTCCGACCGCAAATAAATACGTCCTTAATGACGTGCATTCACTCTTCTTTTTACAGTAAAGTCAACTTCACAATTGAACTGAATGAGTTTTTACCTGCCTTTTTAAGAATTTTGCTCACAGCTTAAACTGTCCCATCACATCATCATCATGATAATCATCATCATAGATCATCACACTCTCAAAGCACGATTAAAAACGTTCATTTCTTCGATGATGAGAAAATCGCTCACAACAAACCAGCCACTCAAAAAAGCAGGAACTTGTCAAAGTCCATCATAAAATCACAAATAATGAAGTGGTAAAAATGCTAACAATAAAATCCGTGTTCTAAAAGATGGCCCAGCATAATGGAAAGGTGGTGGATACAATTGGTCAATCAACTCAACTTTTGAACCGGCTGTAATAAAAGATGCCTTTTAATCATGTTTTTTTTACTTGGGATAATAATTTACTATGATTTTGCCATGATAAATATCATGCTGAGCAACTATAAGATTACAGAGTGAACCTATGTTTACTGTTGTAAGAGTTTTACTACAGTTCCTCTATAGCGTAGGTAGGTACTACGATCATTATTACGAGATGAAATGACAGTAATGTGAGAATGCACCAGGACAAAAAAAATTATATTCCCTCTAATGACTGCAACAAATCATTCAAGAACTCTGCACAATTATTATCTGATGACATTCTTCGGTTCATGGCGAAAGGCTTTCTCTTGTCCAACCCCACCTTTACTGTGTTATGCAATCAATCATGCCATCCACCGTCCTTTGATTTATAATATTACGTTGTGCGTATGCCGTTCGATTGACTTCAGATTAAAAGGAACTACATGTACTTAAACGGCATTTAATTTTAATTCGAGACGAAAGGCATGTCGATCGTGATTGACTTTTGAGCTACTTCGATGAGAAGATATCAAATGAGAAATAGTGCAGTCGCCAATAATTGACAGTAGCTCATGGTCAGCCATCAGCCGCCACGTTACGTCTGTCTCCCTTTGCTGAGCTAAAATCATTAAAGGCCTGAAGATAAAATCTCTAAATTGTTTAGGACTACATCAAATAAAAAGTCAAGGCGCTACAAACGATTGAAACTTGTGCAAGTATTTTTTCTGTCACAGGTATTTTGGAAGATAGTGGTTGGTGGTGGCTTGCATACATATGCAAATTACGGGATGGTAATTATTCGACTAGAAATGACAGCCTGCCGGCAACAGGTTATCTTATTGTTGCTTGACCATAAACCCAGTCATAAAGGCTGGTTCCAGTTTGAATGAAAACTTCTGGTTCTTTCAGGAACCTAACCTTCCATCGCTTCCTAATTAGACCGGGCAAATGTTACGTGTGATTATTAGCACAACCGATGTTCCACGATTACAAGATGTAAGTTGGATCAAAAACTGATCCCGCTTCCTTATAAAACTTTTAATCATCTATCTACCTGCAAACTTCACAGTTTTGGTAACCGAATGAACTTCTCTTCGCTTTCGCCATGCTCAATCACATACGCATGCCAAAGCGTTCCGTTTTAGTTGAATGTTCAAAGCATAAAAACTGTAAGAATTTAATTTTTGTATAATTTTCAAGCCACCCAGACACAAAAAATAGGTATGGAATCCTTTAATAATTGTTTTCAAGCAGTAGTAGGTGGTAGCACTCATGCACTTATAAGCACACTGCAGGAGGAAACAATGGAAAACCGAGTTTCACAGAGCGTTTCGGTGTACAAACAGTGTGTTGTATGTATACCTTTTCACTTTTTCACTTATGATTTTGGCACAAAATGTAAGAACATTTTCAATCCTGTGTGTAACAAATGACCACAACACCGCACAAAATTTCGACACGAATGAGTCTTTTGTGTTTGGGGAAATAGGGCCTTCTTCCTTCGGATCCATTATTAGTTTTTTTTATCTGAAGGAGAATTTAATAAGCCTCGGCATGTTTTATATTTCCTTAAAAAATAAAGATGACTGACAGACAGACACTACTGTGCAGCAACAGTGTCGAATTAGAAGGATCGGCCAACTGCTTGAGAAAATTATGATGACTGATTCCTTCGTGGGGTACTTATTATTTAAACAACACCACGAATTTGTGGATTTGTTATAAGGTTTCCTCCTACACAAAGGCGTTGACAGTGAAAGGATAACCACGGATTTGCTTTGTTCTCTTAATTCTCTGTCACGCCAAAATTCATCTAGCCATGCACATAGTAATCATAAGGCCTATTACCAACTACAAGTGCATTTGACTGGTTATTCAATATTTAATTTAATCACAATTTGTACGGTGCACAAGGATAAGTACACAAATGGAAGACCTTAAAATCCTGTGTGAAGTACAAATTGTACACACATTGCGACACAGTTTTGTTTGTACTGTTAACGAAAATGATGCTCCCTCCTTCTGCGAATGATTAATCAGTCAACTCCACGTCCGTCCATACAGACAGTAATCCCACCACCACGAAGAAATTCTCGGTATGGTAAAAAAGGTTGTGGAGATTTAAACGAAGATGAATGTTCCCAATTTATATTTTATATTGCCCATATGCAGAATGAATATGGTGGGGAAATTAGTTAGATGATAGCTTATTGTTCATTTGTTTAAAATGCTAAAGAATGAAAAGAGACAAGGGATGCGTAGTATGTAGTTATTACACAAAAACACTTGCTTTTGTTTGATGATGAAAACTTCAATCATAACAGCACAACCAATTTGGACATTTAGGTTAATTGTTATTTACTATAACCCTACCAATGGTGGTCGGTCACACACTTGATCAATCCGTAATTTCTAATTTTACACATGATTTGATTAGCACGGAAATCAATGTATGCCTTCTCTTCGTATGACAGTTTTGAGAACAACGAAGCATTGACATGCCTCTCGATGTAAGACGAAAAGACAGAAAGATTCTGTATTTAGCCTTGAATTCTTTATATAATTATATGGTAAGAAAGAATCTCATCGTTCTTAGAGATCAACTTTTCATCACATCATCAAACTTGTACATGGTGAAAACAGCGTGGATTGGAGCAAGATTCCAGATTGCACTTTGCTTTAAACTCTGCCTCGAACACAGAATGAATGTTTCTTTAACCAACTGTCTATATGTCAGAAAAGGAATTTATGTTTCTTCCATTTTTAGTTGATGTAGGCATCCTAATTTTTTGCATTCAAAATATGAATTGATGGTATGAATCGAAATCTCGAAGCTAGTATACCCATTTGTGTTTTATGATTGATTGGACATGCTAACAGTACCCCTGACAGATATTGCCACTGCAAATAGTGCACTGTCAACTCAAAGTTTTGTTGTCATATTCAAATTAGAATAATTAATCATGCATTTTTGCAATTTGTATTCAACCGTCATAAGGACGACGAGTCTGCTTTCATGTGCACCACCGTGCGTATGATATGATGGGATTATGAGAGAAACACTGACGGAGAAAGATCGTACCTATTTTGACAGCACATCAGAATTAAGTCGATGGGGGCTTTAAATAGGAAGATACTTGCGGAATAATAAAAAAAGATAACATAGCTAATTATGAATTAGCAGTCCTGTGATTGTGATAATCCTATAGGACGTTCAAGTTGCAAGTGTTTGTTCAATCTGAATTCTACTTATTTTTAATTTGGACTTTCTTTCTATTTAAAAGCGCTAATTCTCATTCCATTAATCATGACCAGGAAACACGTTCATGGACAGATGAATCTAAAAAAATTAGCCGGATATGAAACATCATTTTGTGCTGAATGAAATTAAGTCTGCTGATCCAAAGTTTAAAGAGGTTTTGAAGATGAGCAGCTAGCATCGAATGAGATGCCAACAATTTTTGCAACTAAATGCATCTTTGTTTGAAGAAACGATTTAAGGTGGACAAAAAGATTAAACAAAACAATGCATCGTGGTGACTAACACTGATGACAATACGACGAGATTAAGAGACACAAGCAACAAAGATAAGATTGAATCATTGAATACTGAGTCAACCTTTGAGCTCTTTAAAAGGGAAATCGATGACAGGAGAGGATATTCATATTGAATATTGACTATTGCGAAATTGCTTTTTTTAACACACTTTATTTAAATATTCCCAACGGGCGACGCATTATCAAAGGCCCACGGAGAGGAATGATCAATTAATCAATTTCAGTGAAGGAATCCGTTAACATATTACACTTCGCATCTTATCAAACGGGTTTACGGTCATTCCCAAAAAAGCAAAGCTAAAGCATTATAGCAATTACGATACTGCAAAATCTTTTGAGCAAAGAGATCCAGATTTTGTTGCAGCTTTGCTTTGGAGGCTGCAGCAGTAGAGACAAGCGAAGCAAGATAACGTTTGACGAGTGAATTAGACAAATGAAATTAGCAGTTTTGAGGTAATCGAGCTTGCAGTTAAAAGTTGAGTAATATACCAGACTCCAAATATGGAGAAGCTAGAGAAAGGTTGCCAAATCTTAATTCAATTGTATATGCATATAGTTCACCTGCTTCGTAGCATGGGGTTTCCTGCCCTTATAATATCTATGATATGTCATTGCTACCAAGCTTCATCTCTACATTGACGAGATGAAGACACAAATTAAGTGTAGCAGGTGCAATTTAAAATTCAAATAAGAGCCTACGTTAATTAACATCCAGCTCTAAATAAGGACACATGTCCCTGTCCTCTTGTCTAACTCAACACTGCAACATTTTGCAGATTGATGGTGTCAATGAGTCAGTTAAATATCGATTTGTTGACTCCATTAAAGTTTTATATGCCATTGCATCATAGACAATCAAGTGTGCAAGGCAGATGCACTTGACTTACCTGCTAAAAGAATTCATTCCTCCACTTTCCTGCATTTTGGCCAATTTTCTATATCACGACTCGGCTTGAAGTTGGTTGGGAAGTTGAGACTTTTACTTTTGCAACTCACGCTTCCGTTGGAGTTTTCGATACAATGCAACCATCACAAAGTCTCATTATATCCAGTCTCTCGCTTTCTCCTCTTAACACTTAATGAAACATAAACAGGTCACAGTTATTCACGTATAAAAGAACTCCTCATGAGGAATGTATTTTATTTAATGATTTATTAATAAACACCTTTTCTTTTTATGCTGTGACGAATAAATTTTGTGCCTCTTTTCCTAGATATTTTGCACTCTCACGAGGATTGTGTCAACTCGGCAAATCTGGTATTAACTGAAGACTAAAATAGTAATAATAAAGTGCCCCATAGGCAGAAGAACTATCCTTGTCAATATTTACGACACCAATTCAAAAATTAACCGCACGCTTCACGTCTTGTAATTTAACTTATCAAATTCCTTCTTCCTTCTTTGAGTTATCACCAAAGCTGTTAATGGTTATCACACTTGAACAATTCGATTTGATGTTCCTACTTTCTCTTCACCAGGTGCCTGGGTCAGATTCCTTCTCCTCCCTTCTTCCTCGAGATATCTTTTTGGGAATGTAGGAAAGCCAACTGGCACTACTGACAAGCATGACGAGGAGCTAGAAGAACCACATCCTTGCTTTTCGGCAGAGTGGAAGATAATGAAATAAGCTCAGGTAATCATGCAGGCAGGCTGGCTGAATAGACAGGTAGTTCTTCTGCTAGCGTAATAAGGATTAGTCTCGTAGGGGATTCCTTGATCTTAACCAAAACAACCAAGCCCATTCTACCATTACCATGCCCGTACATCTATTGACCAATACGCCTTGTAAAAAAAGCATGTGTTGGTATACCATACCTGGACGGGTAGACGAACCGGCCCACGGTTGGTTACAACAAGACATAAGAACAAGATGTGATGTGATACAAAGGGATAGAGATGGATGATCTTGGGATCTTATGATTATTATTGCATTGCTTTATTATTATTGTATTAAACCAAAAAGATGGTTTAAAGGTAGGACGATTGCCAGCCACAGCATACGATGCTGCGCCATCATTGAGTCCTATGCATGCAGTGATCGAAGAAGCTAAAAAGTTGTACAAACCCGCATCATTATTCTGGTTAAAACAAAGTGCTCATAATCGAGCCGGGGATGAAGCTCGTGTGGGTTTTAAACTCTTCTTCTTCTTAAAACTCATTCTTTTCTCCTGTGATAAAATAAAGCGAAAGGTACCTCCTAACCCAGCAGGTGAGGTGTAGAATAAATAGTTTATAAGAATGTCTCATCCAAGTTGTTTTCACTCTCGTATTCTTCTTTTCCTTTGTTCCTCCTCAGCTCAATGATCTATGATCATGATCCCCACCACACCGTTGAGACAGGAATTTATACTCATGTCTTACTTTTCCTTTTCCAGGAGGACTGGAGGAAACCATTGAGGAAGATACAAGCTCTATTTTCATCTTAGTTCATTCATGAAATCAGTAGAAACGGTGTCTGATGCATACCTTTTTGAACGAAGAACAATGATTTTATACTTTTGGAATAGCAAAAAAACTCCTGATAGTTTCATTGCTGTGCAGCATAAAACGCTCTGCTTTTTAACCCTTTTCTAATCAACTCAATTGAATTTTACTCATAGGACTGCCACGCTAACATTTTTTGCATGGGCATAACTAAAATCACGTTCGTGAGGATGGTTTGTCTGTTTTCAGTAAAATTTATGAGGAGGAAACTCACAAATGTCATCTTTTCTCATGCAACCCGTCCATTATAAATGTTCGCATAGACATTTTACAATGAAACCCCATATTTAAATAATAACAATTGGACTGCTGAAAGACAAAAAATATGAATGAAGAGATTTTTAATTATTAGGCTTTTACAAACGACCTTTGTTTCCTCAGATTTACAAGTATGATAGATGGATAACAAACTCTTCACCATCCCCCTACAATCATGAGGAAGACTGCAAAGTGTGATATGAATGCAAAAGTAAACTCTCCTGTAACAAAAGATTGATGAAGATGGAAGATATTCGAGAGATGTGGAAGATTTGCGAAAGGAAGATTATCATTCTTTATAGTCTTCTTCTTTTGAGGGGTGTTTTGGCACTTTAAAAAAGTACCCATTCATCTACAATATTATCTTGTTCATCTTCATGGGTATTACGATGATAAACTTGAAAGATTTGGATGAGTCCCTCCCCCGTTTTGGTTAACAAGTAATGAAGGTAAGATTGATGAAAAGGAATTGGCTATAAATCAAATGCATAATGGCACCACAAGAAATATTTTATTTGTTGGAAATGTAAAATAAGACTTCTCGTAACATCATTGTTCAAGTTTTTGCTTAAAGCTGTGATACAACTTACAACGCATTAGCATTTCTGAACTAGAGATCAGGCAGAAGATAACCTACGCATCACACCTTACGATAAAGCAAAGTGTGCAAAAAAAGAGTTGCAATTGCTGCTTTGTATATATTTAAAGCGTAGGTTATTATGGAATTACTGCAACGGTGTAGTAATTTACTACTCCCTATACAACTAAATAAATGTAATTAATTCAACAGGCCATTATCAGAGTAATAGATTAGATCCATTAGGCTATGCTTCCATAGTTGAGCTGGCCGTAAGACAGGTCACGTCTTTCTTGGTGAAGCTGTCACTTCTGAAACTTTATCGCTGTGTGACCAGAAATTTACTATTTGCTAAAATGGGTAAGTCATCATCATCATCATAATCGTGGATCGACGTAACTTAATATACAGTCTCTTAAGGTAAAAAAACCATCGTCCACAGTTTGATAAGAAAACCAATTGTCTGCCAACAACTAATAGAATACGTAAATGCTTGCAAAACGTATAAAGAAGAGAAATATGATACGAAGCAACTACTACTGTTTGCCACACTAATTTAAGATAATTGCAAAAGAATTACACTAATTGCATTGATTTCAGCATTTTTTGGGTGCTATATAAGGCGATGAGAAGGAAAACTCTCGGCGTTCACATTTCTTGGAAATTATTTACCCAGTAATCTTTAATGATCATGAATGAATTCACAGTGACCCCATTGTATTGTTCTGGGGGGAGAATTCTTTACGTGAAAGAAATGTAGAAATTGTTTTTACGCGTTTATTGTTTGTACTGAAAGAGAAAGCCCTATTCTTGCTCTATAATGACGGTTCAGAGAATCAAGCAATCACGCTTTGTGTTATTAATTATACAAATAAACGCTCAAAAAAGTGTGAAACGTGCCACAGAATTGGCACTGTGACTACATCACTCATAGTTTTCCCTCAAATTATTGGTGAAATATGTGGTGCCTACTTGTGGTGGTGTGTTAAAAACCACAAATGAGTCTTATTTAGAGACCAGTATGAATTTTTTTTATGCATTTCCTAGTCGCAGGACTGTAAAAAAGATGATATACAAATGGACGTCCTGATATCACACCCATGCACATTTTTGTTCATGCAACAGAAAGAACACTTGTCAATTTTGCAATTGCGCCTGATATTCTACTATCAACTATCAGCTAGACATATTGCCTCTCTAAACAAAATCATGAGAATCATCATAAATAGATTTAGATTTTATTGTATTGACTTGGCAGAGATGCATTATAGTACATTCCTGCTTCTGTCATCCGCGTGGGCGATTTCCTAGTTTGCTTGCTGTTTTAGGAATACCAAAGTTGATATTTATTGATCTTGATCATGAAAACAGTTTTTTATACCTTTCAACAAGCAAAGGTGAAATAGATGACAGACCCTAATTTTGTTATTACGCATTGGCATTACAACAAAAATCTACATAAACAAAACAACAAGTGATTGACAAGTTGGGGCACTGTTAGACATGTTCAGGTAGCTGATTAGGACGCAAATCGATCTATTGAAAGAATTCAATGGTTATTGCATTGCTGAAGCTACGAAAAATCTCCTACCTTTTGAATAAGTGAGATAGTGAGAAGCTATCCCATACCTTATCATCGATCCTCGGAGACCCTTTGGTTTTGGGTGGTCATTTGCAAAAATAATTAATTAATACTTTCTAGTCTTGATCAACTTTTTATGCCCGTAGGAGAAATACAATATGAAGGGACACCAAAATAAGATACGTGGATAATACAAATATTTAATGCAGAAACAAAGACTGACTAATCGAGCAGTGGGTGGGTTGGTGGGTGTAGAAATAGGCCGCGGATTGATTGCGGTGGATAATTTGGCAATAATCATTCCTCACAGGAATTGTTGTTGTTGATGAATTAAACAAAGAAACAATGCGATATCTTTGTAATTTGGGGTCTCTTCTATTGTGCAATTGACAAAGAAGAAATAAATTCAATTGTCATAAGCGTGCTTTTACCCAAACAATTGAACAGAGAATTGGCGAAAAGCCAACTCCGAAAAACTACATACCTAAGTCAATTTGGCCAAAATGTCAATCTCAGCAAACAAATACTATTTGCATGAACTGTTAGTCAGAACGACGATAAAAGTGTTTTCAAAAAGCACTATGAAATGACATCATGTATGATCGAAAGGAAATAAAATAGCTGAAAGGTGGAAAAATAAACCAAATTGCAAATGAACAGACCAATCACAATCTTATCGTGAAATGTCAATAATTATTGACCACCGTTCGGTTTACCAAATTGTGTGACAAGTCCAATGTGTCATACGACTACTAATATACCATGTTGGTGTTGGCATTGTGTCGCAGTATTGATTAAGATAAGCTTATCATATGCATGTCAAGAACTTGTTTCAAGTTTAGGATGCATCAAACATTCCTTGCAGTCCGCAATCAACTTCCATTCCTGCGACTTCCATCCCATTCCATTCATCTAGCACAACACAAGTTATTTATTTAAAAAACCAAAATGTCATCGGACTCGATTGTGGGAAAATGGGACATGGTCTCCAGTGACAAGTACGAGGAATACCTAAAAGCAGCCGGTCAGTTACACTCAAAATATTGCCTGTCTCTCTTCTTCACTTAATGGGAGAAATGGATTTAATTAGGTTTCTCTCTAAAATCTATACACCCTACAACTACGAGATCTAATTTGGAATTGTACTTATTAGGAGTTGGAGTCATTCAACGAAACATTGCTGCTAAAGCACACCCAAAAGTTGAATGGCTTGTAAATGATGGAAAATGGACGCAGAAAACCTCAACCATCATGAAAAATTTTGAAATTACATTCGTCCCTGGGGTGGAATTTGATGAGGAGTTGGCTGATGGACGCAAAGCTAAGGTTTGCAAATATGCGTAACTTTTTTCAATCTGAATGTAATATGAATTTTTTTCATAAAATCCCAGTCCGTAGTTGTCATTGAGGGGAACAAACTCACCCACAAAGCCAATGCGGGTGGAACTGAATCTGAAGTGACTCGAGTCTTCAATGGGAACGAAATGGTGTCCACGTTTACATGCGGGGGAGTAACTGCCACTCGGGTTTTCAAGCGGATCGAGTAATCAACAATGAATAATTTATTACATTCTGTGAAATCTATTGCATAATGGAAATTCTATAACTATCATCTATGGATAACGTATTCTAAGTCTAAATTAAATATTTATCAAGCATTTTTGCTGCTTGCTTACTTGCTACTAAAGGATTGATTGCTGCATGAAAGAAATTAGAAGGAAAGTTTATGAATGTTTCGAAACGTGGCACAAGCGATTCCAACCATCAAGGCCGAGATGACGATGATTGTAGCAATAATTATTGTCGGACCTAAGGTATACAACAAATCCCATTGTTAATAGGCCATGGAGAAACAATATGCAATAGAGCTTACCAAAATAGTGAGCCAGAGTTTTCCACCATGGACAGTCTTTCTCGTAGGCACAGTATTGGTCATCCGCAGTAGTGGCAGTGTCATTGGGGGAAGTAAAGTTGTAATAAAGTTCTTCATCCATGTTCCCTTCAAAAAGGATGAGGTCGAGATGTGTGTCATTCTGCCTTTTTGTAGTAGGAGCACTGGCCGAAGTGGTGGGTGGACGCTTTGTCGTAGTTGCAGTCGTCGGTGTCGTCGGCGTCGTAGCTAAGGTCAATCCAAGGGGTTTTATGAGACAATGCAATTCAACAGACCTTGTAGCTTATTACCTGTCGTACTGCTGTCCACACTCATGCAAAGAAGCAATCCAAAAATCCCAATCCCTACTGCGAACAAATGGCCATGGTCAAATTGATAAAGATGACGGAACAGTTGTCTTTCCTTTAAAAGTGCCATATTGGAAATTGTAAAGTAATTTAATTCTGCTTTACACAAATTATAATTAAAGTTAGTTGATGATTGACGCCCTGACTCAAGTAAAATGGAATGCAGTAGTGAAGCCTCTTCCATAAACAATATTTCTTCCATGTTTACATTGTCAAATTGATTCGAAGAATTGTTTAGCTATAAAATATTACCGTTGTGAGGTTTTGCCGTGTGCATAAGACATTGGACGAGACTTATGGAGTGTAAATGAAACTTGGAAGAATGGGACGGTGTCTCATTTGTGCACAAAATAGCTTTATTTTCTTTTACCCTCAGACAAATGTAAATGTAGAGTTACTAAATGATGAAAGGTAATTGAATACATCAACGACAATTATTACTTCTCGCGTACGTATAGTATAATACATTAAATCCAACTCAACCACGAACATCCAAAATCCGATGTCCAGTTACTAATAATTAATTAATGACACAAAATTTCAGTAAGTTCCTTCGACATTGAGCACCGAGGACTGACAAGACAAATATCAACATTTCATCAATTAATGATAAAATAATTAGTTTAGTTACAAATTATTCTACGTGTGAAGAAAATATCTTTGTATCACAATTTCCACACGGGGTAGGTAATTTTCAGGGTTCCATTTACATATGTATGAACTTACGAAGCTATAATACGGACTAACAACAATGATCTCTGCATAGTATAATAGTGACGGCGATTGTGATTGTGGAACTATACAATAGATTGATTAGTAAGTTTAAACTCGTACCTCATCATCCCTGGCACTCTGTACTATGGCTTGAAATCAAGTGATTCACCTAACCTAGGCATTTTCTTACTAATTAATTGTAAGTACAATGATAACTAGACGAAAGATCCATCACACATAAATACATGTTATTGGACTCCTTATTAAACGAATCTAGTACCTACTGTCCTCTCGTCTCTATCTAATTTCATAAACTTGTGCTCTGTTGAGAGCAATAACAATACCTTTACGTAGGCACTAGAATTATACGACTAAGTGCAAATTTATCCGTTACAAAAATTTGATTAAATGACAATTCCCCATTGGCATACGGCAATAGAACTCCAGGACTATTGTTTATCAATTGAAGTCTCCGAGATTCGAGGGAGATAAATCAAAGCGAAGCGGAAAGATCACTGATTCCAGAACATCGTTTCAAGCACTAATTTAGATAAGATTGGTGGCCCTGTAAATGACATTTATATATGGACAGATCATGAAAAGTTGGATGGAAACAAGTCATTAGCTTAAACAAACAACCCTATTACTATTACAATTACACACTAGCATATCAATCTAATAATAATTCTCATGCGAAACAAAGAAGTCAATAAACAGCAGCAAAAAACGTATTTTGGGCTTGCAAGGTTCATTGATAACTGTAAAGCACTTTCATATTAAAGTAGTGTTAGAGATTATTGGTTATACTTTCCTTTCTTTCATATTACAGGACAAATTTCTGATCAGATTGAAATGCATATCACATAGATTAGAGAAATAATAGCATTAACGAAATTATACAGTCAGCACACTAAGCAAACGAGGCTTGATTGAAAATCAGCCATGACACTACACTCGTTCTCAGCACAATAATGTCAGTTGTTGAAGCTTCTCAGAAACGTAGGTAATTCATTTTTCACTGCAGGCGAAAGAAGGGCTGAACCACGGGTTGCAGGACTTAAAATGTTGGATTAGCGCTGGAAAATTTGGAATATGTAAATTAAAAAAACACTACGAGCAAAAATATGCACAAAATATTTCTAGCAAGCTACAAGTCTAACCAGGTCGACTATGACCGTCAAGTCAAAATTATTAGCAACTTAGGATAAGCTGATTTGTGCTTACAAGGTGTGGTAATTACGGTCAACCCTCGCACGGTAAAAGCGGAAAATTAAATAGCCAAGTCCGGACAAACAAACGGTGAATACTATTCCTCCTATAGTTATGAAAAAAATAAATTGTTAGCAATCATGTCAAGGGCTACTCATTAAATTACTCACCAAAGAATGACGCCACTTTTCCTCCACCCCCTCCTGGAGCAGGTGATGGAGATGGGGAGGGTTTCGTGGTCGTACCCGCGGTAGAAGTTGTTGTCGGACCTGACGTTGATGTGGAATTCGGAGGAGAAATTGTAGTAGTAGAAGGAGCAGTTGTCGTCGGCGCAGTTGTGGGTGTGGATGTCGTTTTCGTAGTTGTTGTTGGAACAGTAGTAGTAGTGGTAGGCGCAGGGGTAGTTGTCGTTGGATCATCATGGATTTGGTCGCCTAAATGCAAAAAAGGAGGCAACTGAACTTGAGTATATCAATAAAAACTTTCCTCACTTACACTGTGAATCATTGTTGTAAACTGTACTTCCCTCAGCACCTTCCGTTGTATTTTTACAATACAAGGAAGCTCCTCCAATTAGAAATGTACAGTTTTGATTGCTGTTGACTCGAATATTCACACAATTTTTGCAAGATTCAGAACTCTTTGTCATACTCCCGTCCAGTTTACTACAACTGTCTTCTGTAGCTACAATTCAATATAAATGCCATGAAAGTTTTCAATTATTATTAATTCTTGTCTTAACAAACCTGGACTCTGCCCAAGAACCAAAAGCAAACCGAACACTAGGACCAATGTCCCCATACTGTACGATACAAGCGTTGCCATTTCTGTCGTTAGACTCGCGTCTGCTGTTCCGCAATTCCAAAGCGTCAACGGTCAATTGATATCTGAAATTCAAAATGAAAGTTAGTGTCTTTAAAGCAGAAAAGAATAGCTTAGAAAAAACTATGCTTTCACTTGTGGTCGCACTAATCTACTAACCCAAGTCAAAACAGAAACCTTGAGTTAAAAACTTTTTCCAGTGGTGGTCACTACTTGTCGATAAATCAATAGATATTTTATGTTGTCTCTTCACATGGAACAAACGAAAAACTATTGCCAGTCAAACCAAAAGCCTTTCGGTCCCGCGTAGCAATGTATTTTAAAATAACGCCTTTTAGCTGGCAAATGAATATTTGGGAGGAAGCCTGTCGACATGCAAAATGACCACTACAGACTTTTCACTAGCATGAAGAACAGCATACCTTTAATTTTACACTTACGTGTTACGTTTGATGACCACGAGTAGAATATCCTTGCTGATATCGATCCAGAATCTCGAGGTAACTACTTTTTCTGGTTATGGAAGAGGGAACGATGACTTAAAAGCGTGTAATATTGTCCGTTCTGTAATTTAAAAAAAATAAATCACACACAAATTACAAAGTTTATTCCACTTGCAACATCTGCAAACAAACGTAAAATTCGATGTAAAATTAAAATACTCGATGTAGTAAGTGTGCTCATTTGTAAAGTCGTTTCGTTTCATTTCCAGATGTGACAACTGGGAGAGAAACAATTTAATTCTGACGTAAACCCTCACCCAATAATGCAACTATGTTATTAGGCAGTCAAGCGAAACATTTTATGCTAATGTCTGTGACGACGGCACTCAAATGTGTAGTACACCAAATGACGACTGGAAAATTAAAGTCACGTCAGTCAATGACGGTTTGAGTTTGTCCAAAATATTCTAATTTGTTTGCTACTTTGTAAGCAAACGGAGGTAGTAAAAACGCTACACGCTAATCTATGACTGACTAGTGCAAACTGTTGGACAAATATCAATAAGTGGCTCAAGTTTTATGACAATGAGTCACTAAAATAACGTATATGAACACAA
>JAQIWU010001223.1:0-17973 GCA_034696445.1 Isotomiella minor
AACAATACACAGTAATAATATAAACATGTAAGCTTTGGTTTATTTTTAAAGAAATGCAAAACTCATTTCAACGACTTGGAAGAGACGTGTCACCTACAATTAATTAAGTATGTAAGTATATAAAGAAACACTTTTCGTAGGCTACGAATAATCAATTAACTTATTAACCAACTCCCATACTTGTTTTATATTTTAAGGCAGCCTGGAGGAAGCCGAGGTGAGTGAACGGAAGCAGAACAGAGTTTGCACGCTTCTAAACCTTTTCCAATAATAGAATAGTTTGCATATCATCATCATATCATACTTCATACTTTTAGACCCATGGGTTTTTACGTATTTACTTTTGTAGGTTTTTGTGTGAGAAACCGGCATTCTGATTTTGTAATTATTATTATCATCGAAAAGCTATTCTAAACACCCTAACCGGAGAACTATGGATGTACATATACAAACATGTGAGAAGAATAGTTTGTTAATAGCAATAATGCATAGATAGATATAGACCTACCACGTACCATACAAAAAATGTCATTTATGTTATGGATTATTGTAGTTTCTTCGTATTTGATTTGATGATGGGAAACAATAACAATGCGCCATACCAATCAACTCGAATATAACTCTAACTTGCACTTTTTGACATTCGTCTTCTAAGAGTATAAGTAGTCTAACCTTGTGTGTGAGTAAAGATCTCGTGTAAAAATAATAGTACAGAAACATTAATCAGACAAAACAATGAAAAAATTATCCAATTCATTCGTACTGTGGTCAAATGTCCTGAGTATAATAATCCTTGCAGTTTTCATTCCTGACACTAATCAATCAAAACTCATTCCGAAGAATGCCCTGATCGGCAGAAGTCATAACCAAACATACTTACTGCCTCTGACGCGGCAACTACACCGAGCTTGGTATCTTAATTCATTTTTACACTTTTATATTGAGGGGGTGTTTGCTTGGGGAGATTAAAAATTCAAATATATAGTCTCTTTTTAACCCTAGAACTCTCTCCCTTAACTAATTCCTAGACTGTCTTATTGTGATAATTTATAGTGTAATCCTTTTCAAATAACAAATTCAGTATATAACAACAACAACGAAGTACTACAGTACCTATTCCAGTCCAAAGTAAAAGTGTGAACCCACCAAAGTGTGGCTGTGATTGCAAGATTATATCTGAATGTGCAGGTCATTAAGTTGTATAAGTGATTATATAATCATAGCTAAAAATTGAGTTTTTTAATAAGTTGTCGAAGGGTGTGTAATTAGTTTAATTGTCTGCATCAAAGGTTGAAGAGCTAATTAATGCCACTCTCTGCAATAACTGCTTACATGGGATTCTGCGGCACAAAACACTGGGGATCACTATCCACTTCAGATTTGAGAAAGCTACTAAGATCAACCGTGGAGGGTTTAGATTCGTCCATACTACCACTCATAGACATGTTCATGGGGTTGTCATTTGTTGCACCGCTCCCACTGGAGATGGAAGAGGTGGTAAGGTTACTTGCAGAAGATATTGTGTTTCCCGACGCGTCTAATGAGTTAGCTGAGGCTTGTGCTGCTAAATCTGCTGCATTCTTTTCCATATCAATATCACGAAGAGTGTCATATCTGAACCTACACCGAATTTCATGGGTTTTCAATTTCGAATTGTCAGGGTACGCTTGACTGCATCCTGGGATTGTGCATTTGTAAGTATTTCTTCCAATTCTACGATGTACAGCGGAAATGTGGCCGTGCAACAATTTGCTTGTACGAAATGTCTTGTCACAATTCTCCCAAGTACACCTATGCGGCTTAAGCTCACATCTGCTTTCATGGTGCTGCAGCTGCTTTCTGTCTGCAAACTGCATTTTGCACCCAGTAGTAGAGCACGAAAGGTTCTCCTCTCCGTCTGCCATATGAGCAAGGCGTTCATGGTTCTCCAGAAGTTTGAACCGTCTGAATGCTTTTTTGCACCCTTCCCACCGGCAGTAGTTCAGTGGCTGTTTCTCTTTTTCATTCGAAGTGGGGTCAGTTGATGCTTTTCTCGACTTTCCAGATCCTCTCCCTCCCCCTCCTCCACCACCACCACCTCTTCCAGAAGTGGGTCCGTGAGCTCCAGCTCCACCTCCCCCTCTACCTCCACCACCGCCACCTGCAGAAGAACAAAGTCGTTTTTAGGACGCTGGTCACAACTGAACCAAGTGTTTTGTGGAAATAAGCTAACCTCTACTGCCTTTCCCCTTCCCCTTAGTTTTGGGTGTGGAAATGGATGTTCCAGTTGCCGAAGACGCGGAAGAGGATTGAGGCTGTGTAACTCCGGTTTCTCTATTGAAACTCCATTGCTGGGTTTGGATACTTTGTTGGGCTAATTATTGCAAAAGAATGAATGATTTAGTATACAACGGAATCAGGATTAACAAAGTTAAATAGAGTAGACTTACGGGTAGTCGCTGTGTAGACAACGCCTGTTGATGGGGCTACCTCTTGTCCTTGTCTTGAGTGGGCTTGTACTGTGGGGGAAGTTAAGTTCTGTATCGCATCGTAACGAATGGGTTGGTTTTGTGATCCCTGGAGCATAATGTAGTAATCACCTCCTCCTAGAATCAAAGACAGCGAGTGAGTAACGTAATTAGAAAAGAGAGTCAAGAGCCTGACTGAACTGATGTGCTACCACTACACTATAGAGCCTAAGTGAAAGATAATCAAGAGTCTGATCGATGAGCTACCACTGCACAATAGAGCCTGATTGAAAGTGAAAGTATAGGACCAAAACAAGCAGTATATTTACCGGCTGCGGCTGCCCGCAAAGTCTGATCATCAAACCTCTCATACTTGACAGCTCCATTCATTGACAGATTGGTTGCCGTTAAATTTGTGGCTTGGAGGGAGGTGGCCCCTTGCAGAGCACCCTGCCCAGCCGTGACATACTGCACTCTAAACTGTTCACCTTGTGCCTGTTGTTGCTGCTGCAGAACGTTGGCGGTATACTGATTAGACGCGGCGGCAACGGCTGCTGCTGTGGACAAGGCATTGGAGCTACTCGAAGAGTAGTGATTGATGGCGGACGAAGGGAAGCTGCTGTACAACTGCTGACCACTCTGAGCACAACAAGTACAGTCTCTCAACTGGAAAAAAGTGTCTTGGGCAAAGTGAAAATGAGAGTACTTGGCCAACTTGGCTATCAACATCATCTCAGTTTCTGACCGAATCCCTACAGGTTTCACATACAGGGTCGAATTTATTTCAAACACTTTGAGATCATTGTGCAGGTACGTCTTCTCAATGACATTACGCCAACTCCCCGGACTCTCGTTGATAAACATGTAGGGCTCTACCCGCTTCTGGAAGTAACGCTCGTACTCCTCCTCCACCTTGTCTAGCAGCATTCCCTACAAACAGAACAAAAGGTGGATTAGATACTTGAGGGATTGAGGACGAGGGGGCAACTTCCGGTCCTTTGACGGTTTACCCGCCATAAAAAAAGAGGCCGATTTTCCCATTTTTTAAACCGAAAACCAAACCCCTCCAACTTAATTCTACACTTTCAGGGTCAACCAAGGACCCTTGTCCTTTGAGTGCTGGGTAAAAAGGGACGATTGCTTACCTGTGGGTATCGGCAATGTAGCAGAAGTAGAAAGTTCGAGCGGAATTCCTCCATCTTTATTCTCAGCACTTTTTGTCCTCCCCTTTCGTGATGTTCAAGACACTGATAACTCTCACTTATCTAAAGACTAACTCTGCACTTTTTAAACAATCTTGTCAACAATCAATCAATCTATCGTAGGTAGGGTGGGTCTCCACTTTGTTTCCACATAATAAAAACACCACTGGAATCACGCCCACCCTCGTCAAAGTCGGCATTGGGGGAAGGAAGGAACGTCCGAGCCGAGGGTATTTTTCTTCTGAGGTTCTTAGATAAAAGTTTAAGAATTTTGTTTGATGAATATATATTTTTTTTTGAAATGTTGTTTGCTTTGGTTTTTGGATGGAAGATAGACTCAAAGCAATACAAAATTCGCACGGTTATGTCTTTCTCAACCCAGAAATGGCAACTGGTCGGCCGAAGCTCAGGTTTTAGTCTCTCTTCGGCAATTGTGCCTCAGGAAAGAAAGACGCTTCAAAGAAGAATATTTTTTGATTGAGGAGACCTGTTCCAGTCATCATCTTCAGAATTTATTATTATTATTATTATTATTATTTTATTTATGATGATGATGGGATGATGTCTCTTCTTGTAATCGACTTTTGTTCTTTGTTATCCGAAGAAAGATAAGGAGAAACTTTTAATTAAATTCCATTCCACTCCGATGATTCATTCATTCATTCATCGATCTTGATTACACTCATCTTCATCCGTCCTTCCTTTACTTTAGATAAGATAAGAGACTAAAGAGATAATCTCGTTCAGGTGTGGATGTGTGAGGTAAGCATCAATCAATCAATCATTAATTGAATGAAAAATGAAAACGTTCCAAGCTCGGAAATGATGATAAATCCTTATCAAAATGTATGCAAAACGAAATTCTCTTCATATCATAAATGAAGTGAAATCTGGAAATGAAAAGAGTCTCCAAAAAGATCCTTTACAAAATGCATGAAGTAAACGCTTTTAAAATTTTGATTTTCAATCAAATGAGAGAAAAGAAAAAAGGAGTTGATGATGATGATGAACAATGGGATGGATGGAGAAAGCCTGATTGATGTGGTAAATGAAAATGTGAAGAAAAGATCTTTTGCAGACTGACTGGCACATCTTCATTTTTCTCCATTCCCATGCATTCATTCCCTTCACCTTCTTCGTGCAAACTCCATGCAAATGTTTAAATGTACACAATGCACAAAGCCTTTTAAAACCCACAGCGAGTCATTGCACTTTTCATTTTCATTTGAAATGAAAGCTTGAAAGCTCCGAACAGGTATTTATGATGTGGCAAGGAAAAGAAGCATGGGATGGAATGGAGGCAACTAAAAAAAGCTTGATTGGAATTGGAGGATTGAGAATTGAAAGAAGAAGCTGAACACGGGAGAAGAGGGGGAAATTCAGATCCGTGTTAACAGAAATGCATGCAACAACTTTTTGTATGGCCATCATCGCCTGCAGCTCCACCACACTTTTTTTGTACGGTGAAAAATCCCAGGCTTGCTTGCTTGAGCCCAACCAACCAAAAGCCTCGTTCCAATCCATGTTGTAAATGAATACATTACCACCACCACCACATCACGAATACTGTGTGTGTGTGTGTTGTGTGTGCAACTTTTATTTGGTGAAGGTGGTTTGGAAAGGTGGAATTGAAAGGAATTCTACAAGTAAAGTAAAGTAAGACGAGTCATCATCATCATCATCATTATCGTCATCGTCAAAGAGAATGGGAGAATGAATTGTTGATGATGAAGCAAGCAAGCAGGCAGTGTTTTTGTGTGCAGCACAGAGTGGATTATTATTCCTTCAATATTTTACCGTGAATGAATTGGGCTCAAGTAAGTAGTGAAGGTAAGTAAGTACGGCACATATTCGATATCATTTTATGTTATGTTTTTGTGTGTTCATCCTCTTCTGTTCTATGAAATACTAATTTGGTCAATTACAATATTTTAAAACCCATGTTTTGATTGATGCAGTTGCAGTCTGTGTGTTATCATGTCTTCACGATGGTGGTGGTAGGAGGAGCAGCAGGAGCCGCAGCAGTCATCTGATCAAGAAGAGGCACTTATCTTACTTACAGACTGATAACCTTCCTCTCTTCTGGGGAACTAGAGACAATGTGAAGTGAGTGGTTATCATCATCATATTATCCCCAAAAGTCAAGTGAAGGAAGATAAGAAGCAGAAGAAGAACATTCCAGTTAGTAGTGTCCGGTAACCTCTTATCGGTGCCATTGGTGGTCGTGAGTCTTTCTAAGGCCTTACTTTGATGCAAGTACATATCAATCCCTCATCATCATCATCAATCAAGGACGAGGAAGGATGGAGACTCATAAGATGGACGAGTTTAGGTCCAACCTTCTCCTACTCCTGCAGTGCGGTTATCCAGAGGTATTATTCCTTTGATCTCCTTATGTCCATCCATTACAATGTCTGTTGGTTATTATTCCATAGGGTCTGCCGATGAACCGACTGATACCGGAGTATAAGCAGTATTTCTTGGAAGATGTGTCACCAGAGTTGATTCTACCTCGAGGGTACAAGAACAATAAGCACTGGGACACCCTTTTTCAGATGAAAGACTTCCGAGAAGACTTTACCCTTTTCTACATGGGCACTGCAGTATACGTCAAGGCCATACGGAAAAGAAACTTTAGTGAAATGAAACTCATCGCTCAACTTGCTAAACATTCCCATATAACGGCTGTGAGGAAGGGGGAGTTTCGGTGCGGGTGTTGTTCCCAGGAGATGTGGAAAGTGGTGGGGAGGGACGCGAACCAGAATGCCGGTGGGGTTGGGGAAGTACAAATCATTCATCATCAACAACACAATCCTGTGGGGGGTCAGGGAGGAGGGGCGGAGGACATCATCGTCAAGATAGAGCCACACATGTTGCCACACATCAATGGGGGAGAAGACGATAGGCATAGGAGGATTGTGGTGAACCACCAGTCCAGCCCATCTGCAGCGGCGGGGGCTGCCTCGAGTGATGGGGGTATTTATTCCATTGTCCAGCAGCAACAGGCCGCTCATGGTAATCACCATCCGGCTAATAGTTATGTTAATGGGGGCACTATTCATGACCCCTCTGCCAGTAGTACTAGCAGCACCAGTGATGGATTTATGTTAGGTGTGTTTTATTTAATTTTTCCTTTAACATACGTTGACATTCTTTCTAATGGGTTGGAAAAAGGAGACAAATCTTGTACTTCCCTTTGTTTGCCTTGGTCAGCCAGTGTTCCCTCTTATTTGCTGTTTATTTGTTCGGTTGGGGTTGACTTGACTTGACATAATGGCTTTTTGTAGTGGTGGCTGAGTTGTCATTAATGCCTGTTATTGTGACGGTGGCGTTATTGTTTATTAATTATTTTGTAGATCATCAACTACGAGTACAGGAACAGTCCTCTCCTCATGGCCAAAGCTTACAAGCATTTGCTTCCCTTTTGAATTCAACTACAGGTATACCTCCTTGCTTTTAGTCGGAATGCTTTGGGCCTACCAGTACCCTTAACCTATTTACTTGGTCGTGATGTTATTAGAACTTCTTTTGATTCTGATCATTAAACTTGATTTTCGTTGTCTCATTTTTAGGAGGAGGTGCTATGCAAGCTCATGATGCCAGTGGGAATCAACCCTTTTATACTTTTGTCATTCAAAATGGTGAGATCAAAGTGATGCAGATTGTTTCCTCAGGCGCAGGTAAGTGTTTGCAACAAGTCTATTATTTAGATTGTAGTAGTCGATATGAATAAAGTCTAACTTTTAGATGGAACTACTGCAAATGGAGAGGTTGCCGCTGTATCAACACCCAGTACAACTCCAAGCGCAACCACGAGTCCGGTAGCAACTGCCAAAAAGTCTTCACCCCAAAAAAGAAATGCTGTTAAGCCTGAGCCCATTTTCGATTATTCTTCAATGGACAACGAAATTTTCGTTTGCTCTATGGCAGGCTGCGGTGAAATATTTGAGATCCGACAACACTTACAAAATCACGAAAGAACCTGCAACATGAAAAAATATGCGTGTGCTTTCCCTGGCTGCGATCGCCGTTTCAAGAACAGCAAACAACGCCACGCCCATATGACCAGCAGGCATAGGGGAACAGAAAATACATTCCGGTGTACTGTCCCTAGTTGTACGGCAGTTTTCAAAACCGTGGATAGGTTGAAAGTTCACGAGTCTCGGTGTCGGTTCAAGTATGAACAATTTCAACTCATGGACATGACCCCTGATGCCAGCGTAATTAACGACAGTGCTACTGCAAGCTTTCACTCCTCTCAACAATCATCAACTGTTCCTAACTTGAACAATAGTACTGACTCCGCCGAACCTCAGCAGCCGCATTCTGTTACAAATGCTGCCTTTCCTTTAATACAAGCTGCCTCAACCCTAACGCCAACATTGGTCACCGCATCATCCGTTCAGGTTTCCAATTCGGCTATGAAACTAGAAAACGGAAACCAAACCGTCCACATTCAGGGCCCCACTGGAGCCACGGAATTTCAAGGATTCTCAACGGTGGTAAGCTCAGAGATAAAAGAACGCTGACGATTTGATTTGTAATTCTATTCATTGTATTTTTCGGTTTTGCAGGACCTGTCTCTTGTTAAAGCTGAAATCATGGAATAGTTTACTATCAATGAAAGTTCAAGTTCAGTACTTTAGAGTGCAACTTCATTCCTACTGTAAGCAAAGCTCTGAAGTTCTCCCCATCATTTCCTTTGTATGTGAACGTGAAAGAGAAAGCCAATTCATATTTTAATATACAACCGGAGTGAAGAGGTCTATTTTAAAGTATAACGAAAAGAAGCGGATCTGCAATCGCCTATACACACTAATTTTTTTAAATGTTGACGTCAGGCAGGCGAACCTATAAATTTCAAAGAGAGTTACAGTTGTTATAAACAAAATTGAATTTTAAAGAATTTATTCCACAATGTATTCTTATATTATTGACTAATCCATGTAAACTAAAGAGGTGCAAGGTACAACAAGGTACAATATAAATATGTTATGGAACAAAACATATGTAGGTGGACGAAATGTCCATAGGTAAACTATTATACGATACGATGTGTAAGAGAACGATGTACCAAACATTTTTGCCTTTAATTACTTGAGGGCCTATTATCACACGTCCACGTTATACCCGAAATCATTTCCTGTGTATTTTAACTAATGTCCTATAAATCAATGTCAGATAAGATTGTCTCAATGTCCTCGCAGATGGTAATTAGTTTTCGGAACTAACTATTATTCATTCATTAATGACGTAAGACGATACGATGTATGTAACAAACCAAAGGAAAGAGAGGCGTGTCTGTGATAAAAGGCACCCTCCGCATCACTTATGTATGTAAATCTAACGACGAGTTGTACGATTGAGACGTGTAACTTGACTTATCTGATTCGTATTGTTGTTGGTTGATTATCCATTATTGTGACTTTACTCGACGTGTAATTATTGAACTAATTTATTTTCCATAAAAGAATAAAATAAAAATCAACAACCATGTTTACATTCAGTCGGTGGTTATTTTTGGCTCATTCAAGCATTTGGCTCAAACTCAGGTTCGGAAACCACCGTTCGGGACAGCCGGGTGCATGAGTCTTTTTAGGTGCACTGTTCCACTTCCTTTCAATTGTAAATTGTGCATCAAAAATGTCAAAACACTTAAATTTTGATTCTTTATACGCTACAATTTGTAGCAACAGTGACCACCATTTTGAGTCCATCCTCCGTGACTTGTGCAAAGCGACAACGGATTTCGATAGAGTTCAACTATGTCTCACCCACCCCAGCTTGGATATTGTGCAGTTATTTCTACCAAATATTGTCGAGTCTTACAAATCCAACGACGTTGCTCAAGCAAGCAATTTGTATGGGGAAGAAATACAGAACGTTGAACAATCCATTCAAACGATCAATCTTGCCTTGTCGTTGAGCTATGTGAAGACGTCTGAGACTTGCAGCCTCTTTGACCTTTCCTGCTTGACCAATCAAAAGAATGTGGAAGGCATTTTGAGACTTGAAGGAACCACCCACGAAGACACCTTAATTTCAAAGTTGTTTTACTCCAGAGCCACACTCTTTTTACAAGCGGAAAATTATGAGGGATGCATTAGGGATGCTCTTCGAGCGTTGATGCATGGATTCCCAAAGTCCAACGACATTGTCTTCCTGTTGGCCCAGAGTTATCAAGGGGTGGGGCAACGTGATAAAGCGATAACTCTGGCCCGACATTCTTTGGACCTCCTAAAGTTAGCACCGATTGGGAATGAAGGGAAGTGTAAAGAAGCTGTCAAAGTGACTACCTTTATGAAAAATTCGATGAGACTGGCTCCTGAGGTTCGTGATCGTAGGATGACAGAAGATAGCTTTTTTGTGGTTGGAGGCCCCCACCCGTCGGTCTCGTCAATGTCCGCGTTTCTAGAGTTGAAATATGACTATGAGCATGGAAGACAACTGGTCGCAAATCAGGACATCCCTGCAGGTTTTTTGATTTGCTCTATTTGATTCATTCATTTATACTAACTTTCTGCAGGTTCAATTCTAATTATTGAAGAACCCTTCGTGTGGACTTTGGATCCTGAGTGCTATTCTAGATTTTGTCAGAATTGTGCGAGGTCCTTGGTCCTTGGTGAAATAATTCCATGTAGTACCTGTTCATCGGTAAAAGTGCTGCTTCCAATTTGCTTTTTAGCTGATGGTTTCATATGAAAACGTTTTTGTTGTAGGTGGTTTTCTGCAGTGAAGAATGTGCAGAGGAAGGGTGGTCTTCATTTCACAAGTGGGAATGCCGCATCATGACTCTACTGGACTCCTCTGTAAAGCTTGGAAAGATGGCTCTTCTTGGTGTCAGAACGGTGACAAAGGTCAATCTGGAGACACTGGTGGAGAAGCATAAAGCAATGATGATGGAGCAAAAGACTGAAGAAAGGACTTTGATGCTAATGGGGTACAACGTCGAAGGGAAAGTGGATTCTTCCGATTATACCTCCGTCTTTGCTCAAGTGCCTAATTCTGACGGAAGGAATGGAGCGGACTTGCTCAAGCGTACATTGGCCTCAATCTACTTGACCTTATGTCTTCGGTATCAAGGGTACTTCCAAGAACTGGGACAGAGTGAGACAAAGGATCTTTCCGACGTGGAAACAATCGTCGCAAGCTTATTTCTTCGACACCTCCAGAGTGTATCCTGTAATGCGTACAGTATCAATCGAGTCCTCACAAGTGATCCTAGAATGCGAGGGATAAAGGTCCAAGAAGTTGGTGGTGCGACCTACCCGGTCATATCCACGACCAACCACAGTTGCTTCCCAAATATCTACCGATTCACCATTGGAAAGAAATGCGTGGTCGGAAGTCTCATCGACATACGGAAAGGAGAGGAACTATTCGACTCGTACGGACCCTTGGTCACGACAACTCCAAGGGACGCAAGACGCCAAGAGTTGAAGACTCAATATTGCTTCACCTGCCTCTGCCCTGCATGCACGAACGACTGGCCTGGCTACGCCAACACCCCTCCTTTGCCAACAGGTCACGACAATAAAAAGCTTCTGAAACTGTTCAAACAGGCCGGGACAAAGTTCCTTGCGGCAAAGGAGCGATTGTTGAAAGGGGGTCTATTTGAAGGAGGAAGCAATAATCAAGGTAAGGAAGAAGAGGACACTTTGAAGGGTATCTCAAAGTACATCGAGCTTTCCCATAAACTATCCCCGTCCACCCCATCAAAGCAATTGATTGAGGCTCAAGAACTCCTCAAACTATTTTGGAACATGAAGGCTAATCAAATTGAACAATAAAATCTACGTACTTCATGAAAAAGGTCTTTGTTCAATTCAATCCACCACCACCATCTCAGCTGGGTGGGAAGTTTTTTTTCAGCTGTTTTCTTGACAGATTGTAATTTTTCTGCTATCCAACTTTTGAAATTATTTTCACGACGATGGCAAGTCCTGAAGAAGCCGTTGTGGCAGGGACCTCCAACATGCAGTTGGACGACGAGAGTGAGGACTCGGAAGACTTTTCTGACATGGACGAGGGGGAAGAGGTGCTGGCGGTGGTGAAGGACAAGGAGGAGGAGGATGGTCGTGAGGAGGACGAAATCTTTGTGGTGAACAAAGATAATCCAGACTACTTTGAGATACCACTGAGGAAGAGGGCCAAGGGTCCACCCACAAAGGACCTCGTCCACATTCCGAAGGAGAGGCTCCTTCAGTTCCAAGAGCTGTATGAGAAGCAGCCACAAAAGGTGAAGGAGATGATGAGGATTCCCTTCTGTGATGGGAAGCCGGTTACGAAGCCACCCCCACTGGGCCTTTTTGTCAAGAGGATCACGAGTCTGGAGGACAAGAGGAAGGCGAAGAAGAAGTTTAAAAATAAACAGCTTCAGAAGCGGATGCAGGCTCAGAGTGGCCATCGTCATCATCGAGAAGAGGGTCCTTCTACTCATGATTCCTCGGAACCAAAGGTCAATGACGTTGAGGTGTATGAGAGTGACACGACCTTGGTCCACGTCGACTATCCTGGAAGGGTGGAAAATGTGGACAAAGCGATTGAGACGATGGGAGGGATTCGGCAAATTACGAAGGTATGGTTCCTAAATTATAATCTGACCAAGTATTTGACCTTTGTCTTTTATTTGTTATAGTCAATGACATCCAACAAGAAGCTTCCAGTAAAATTCCGCCCTCATGACCCCCATTGTAACGCCGTAAGAGGAGACCCGATACCATCCATAGGTTTGTTGTTGAGGGTGCGGTACAAGAAACCGCCACCAGTGACGATGGTAAATCCTTTGCCTCCAGACATCAACATTGGAATGCGAACAAGGAGGGGAGGTCAGCAGCAGCGAGCATCTTCTACGAGGCAAAAGCAAACTGAGGAGACGGAAGGTAGTGGACCTGGGGCTATGGTATTTGGAGGAATACATTTGACAAAGGAGCAGATACTCTATGAGGACAGTCAGCTTATGAAACAAAGAGCCCTTGACACTGAAGTCACAATGCAGGAATACTACGGCTCAGAAGACCCTGGGAGATGTTACTTGCGACTACCTAAAAACTATAATCCTACAGATGAAGATCGTATTCAGATAGAGACATTAGGGATTGTCAACAAAAGCTACAAGTTTGATGGTAAGATAATGAAGTGGAAGGATAATGATAAGACAGTAATTTTTTTTACCAATTAGGACTTTGCGACTTTCAATATCTACCAATGAAGAGTTCAAAAGGTGGGATGGTGTCCACCAGAGATCAGTTGTATCCACTGGTGGCAGATCCAACTGGCAATCCTGAATCTTTATTTGTGTCTAACAAACTTTTTGGGGTGGATGAGGAAATAGACGGGGACATAGTTCCACCAATCATGTCCCACATTGATAAACCCTTGGTACGTGTCGATTATTATTTCTTTTCATTAAAACTCGTAACCCTAAATGAAATACCGCTTTTTTCTTTATATTTTTGCAGGATGCGGTTGCAGAAAGCATCATGGACGCGGATAATGTAAAACTATCAGCAGAATTGAGAGAAAAGACCGGCGTACTTTCAACAGTTCGGGCCAGAAGAAACGTATATACGATAGTCTACTCCTTTCAGACCGAGAAGTCCAAGAGTTCTGCTCCAATTCCAAATGCTCCTTTGGCAGAAGCCTTGGAGGACATTAAGAAACGAAAAGTGTATACTGACATATTGCCCAAAATTAGAAAAATGTTCGAGGACAAGCCGATATGGAGTAGAACAGCCATGGAAGTTGAATCGGGAGAAATACCTAACGTGCTGAAATTTGTTACCCCTTGTGTTGCTTACTTTGCCACCAATGGTCCTTGGAGATCTCTTTGGATTCGTTTTGGTTATGACCCTAGGGACATTCAGGAATCCTTTATTTATCAGATTGTGGATTTTAGAGTTCCAGGTATGCTATCCTTTGTACATTTTTCGTAGACGTCGTTAAAACCTCTGACACTGAATATTTTGTTTCAGTTATGTACAAAGGGTTTATGATTGAACCAGAAAAAATGGATGACACCTTTTACAAATTTCGACCTAATTCAATCCCTCCTCGTGTTCAAATGTTTTATCAAGTAAGTTTTTCTCCAGATTCTCAGTCTTATGGTTCCTGATTGCAATCTTATTTTATGTACCTAGTTGTTCAATATTGAATGTGAAGAAATAGATAGACTCCGAGCGATAGCATTGGCAAAGATCAAGAAGGGAGGATTACCTTACGACTGTCGTTACGGGTGGTTGAAAGAAGGTACTTTTGAATACATTCGTCATGTTTTGACACAATACGTTGAGGCCCGCTTGGAAGAGATTGGTAAGCTGAAAAACATTTGTTGATATTTCATTCTTTATAGCCTTAATCCTATTTTGTGAATATATAGGAAAGATTGCCGAGCACCCAACTCAAAGACTCTTTTTGGCGGATGGGCAGTTGGTATACCATGAGAAATTAATTCCGCGACCACGTAGCAAACGGTTGAGAAAAGTTCGTAACGTTGGCGGATACAAAGCTGGAAGAGATAAGAATATGACGAAATCTACGACAATCTCCAAAGGGAAGAGGAAGGGGAAAGCGAAAGGATCCATTCAGTGGGCGTATCAAGGCATTTTGGAAGACCTCTCAATCAAAGATATAGGAAAGTATGGAGCAAGAAAATCCACTGGTGACGGAGAAGCCGTTGAAGATATTCTGCTATCAACGGATGAAGAATTTGACGACGATAATGAATCTGGTTCTGAAAATTTGACTGAGGACGATTGATTTCGTAAGTGTAAAACCACAACCAAACTTGTGTTCATCCACCACACCAGTTTTGTACAAATAAAGATTTATTTATTCTCTTTTCTCTTTGCTCAAAAGTGCTGACAATAGCTAAGAATTGATTGCAAGAAAATGCATAAAGTCAATTTTGTTCTGCACTGGAGTCCTTGTTGGTCTTCCCAAATCTTTCCTAGACCCTCGGGACACCTTTATCTCAGTCAGAGTTGGGCCCATAGAATTAGACAACCCAGCAATTGCTTGGCGAATGTCTTCTTTTCCATTTACGACCTGTACATGTCTGTATCCAGAAGCAGCAGCAATCCCAGGGATGCTGAATCTATCATTGCTTGCTGCCGTTGGTTGACCACCTACAGAGTCGTGAGCTCCATTGTTCAAAACGATGTGGTGGAAATTTGGTGGAGCCATTCTGAAATTAAATAGAGTCTGTGTATCTTGTACTTTGTAACATCAAACATCTTCTGGAAACTTACTGCGCCACCGTAGCCAAGCTTCCCATGTGCATAATCATGCCCCCATCACCGTCCAGTACAATGACTCGTCTGTTCCTCTTCTGTACTGCAATGCCCAAAGCGATGGATGCAGCATGTCCCATGGACCCAACGGTCAAAAAGTCCCGTTCATGTCCATCCTCTCTTTTTTTCCTCAGCTCAAATAGTTCCCTGCAAGCATTAGAAATAAGGATGCATGGGGTGTGGGGAACGATGAGACATGTGTACCTCGACAGCATTCCAGTCGTGGCTACAATGACATCTCGATCATGAACTGCTTCCAATATTGCCTGCAAGGCTTCCTCGCGACCCATGTTCACCAAATCCTTGTCATCCAACACAGTCTTCTTGTTCATCTTGTACGGGGTGAAAGTTTGCCTTTTCACTAAGAGAGCGTAGGGTGTCTGGGTCCTGTCATTTCATCGCATGTTAAAAACCTCGCTTTTAACTCATTTTATAAAACCTACTTTTCTATATGCTTTTGTGCCGTGTACAATGCTTCCTGGGCCCCTTCAATGTAATCAGGCAAGGGCTGAAAAGGAATGCTCAAGGCCGCTGAAAATGAAATATTTTTGAGAGTGAAAGCAAAAGATGTAAAGTGTCTCTTTTGACATGTCATACCTAGGATTCCTGGGGTAACTTGACCTAAAATAGAAAGACAAAAGAATGTCTGATTTATTGGAAAATATGTATGAATATGACCTTTTTTTTAACTCACCTTGAACACGATGTTGAGGCTCATCTCTTTTACCGGGTTCACCACGCCATCCGATCAAAAGCAAAGCAGGGATCGAGTACACGTCTCGAGCACACAAACTCACCTGAAAACCGGAGGAGAGAAAGCATCATCATCATCATCACAGAAAATTTAACACACGAGAGACTTTCTTTCTTTCACTTGATCACCTTCCTTTTCCTTTCTCTCAGGAAAGAAGTGAGAGAAGAGAAAGTAACTTTTTTACCTTCTTCTCGCTAAGTTAACTTTGTTGTGTACATAATCTATTCAATTCCCATTGGAGCGTGAGTCATTTCGTTTGATTTGATTCCTTTCACTTTCTTCTCAAGAAAAAGAGACTTTTGTAAATAATTTTAATTCTGTCACTTTCTTAAACTTCGGAATGCATAAATAATACAAGATTCTGAAGGCAACTTACGATTGGGTTTATGGCGTTTCCTGCAAAGGAACAGGTATTAGAAAATGTAAAAGTTTGTAAATTGTTTAAAACTTACCTAATCCACTGTTTTGGAAGTACACAAGTGAAGCTTTTCCTGTTTCATTCATTAGTTCATTGCAATCAATTATAATCTATGGTTTTAACTTGCCTGTTGCCAAATGGTACCCAGCAGCAATGGCCACAGCACTCCCCTCGTTGGCAGCAATGACATGGTGCGTGTCAGGGACTTGGTCGGTGACGAATGCACAAAAATCTGTTTTATGTTAGACGGAAGTGTAAATAAATGAGGTTAGGGAAAAAACTTTCTCTCTGTCTTGAATTACCTTTGAGAAGGGAGTCTGGGACCCCGGTAAAAAAGTCAATGTCAATTTCTCGAATTGCCTTGTAGAAGGATGAGGGGTCGAGGAAGTCTCGAACCAATTCAGTATGCGCCTCAACCGCCTTGTTTCTCCGTTGTTGCTCTTCATACTGCTGTTATTATTATGGAATGTAAATGTGAGAAGTGAGCTGAATAGTTAGTGATTTTAGTCTTGGCGTAGGTTGACAATATCAAAAAATGAGACACTGAAAGATTGATCTTACCTCTTCATGCGTAGGAATTTTTGTGGACATTTGTCTCATGCATGAGTAGCCTTTCTCACCGTTTCCTAGTCGGGGTAAGAAGAGACTTAATAGTCGTCCTTCATTCCTCACCCGGAAGAAGTCAGCATTTCCAGTGAAAGCCTTCACAGGTTGAAAGTAGCGCAGTGGGATGAGCAGAGACTTCATGACGAAAGTCTACTTCCTTCTACAGGTCAAAAGACAAGGTGAGCTGGAGGTACAGGAGAATGGGTTAATAGTTTAACTTAAACTCGTTCGTAGAATAGTAATTATTCTAACAAAAACATCAAGCATTCACAGAAAAACTTAGTTATACAGACAACCCCTAGTCTTCCGTCCTCCACCTCTAATGTCTCATTCGTGTAATCAATTAAACAAACAAACAAACTTTAAGACCAGGGCAAGAACAATGCAATATATAACCACCGATAGATAAACATTGCTCGTGAAAAGTCTCACAGTGCTCCAATATTGGCTTCCTCCTCTGATAGAGATTAGGTTCGCGAACCTGAGCTTTCTCCAGTAGCATCATATCACGAGTGTTGTAGACTACACTCCAAGAATAAATAGATACCTTACTTGAGTAATTAATTAGTTCTAATCTAAGAGCTACCAAAATTCAAGCTTCTCTGTTCTCCGAAAAAGATTGGTTTTGATTTGGAATCTGTCACGTCTGGATTATTGGGGATATTTTGAGTAACTTGCAGACGATTTTTTTTGCTTTTGCTTCAATGTTTACAAATGCTATCAGAGGAAGATAACTTTCCGTAGTACTGACCTTGACTGACGATAGTGAGTCGTCCGGTGGATTGGATCAAATGTGGTAGCTTTTACGTTGATTAGCTCGGCCAAATTAGTTTGAATCCGGATCATTTGTTATTGTTTAACTCTACCACAATTGTTCACCTGATACACTATGTACTGTATTGTTCCGGCAGTGCATTGATTTCTTTTTTTTTAGATTAATGATGGACCCAGCCAGGGTTAATAGTTGACCTATTGGAATGTGGGAATAGAGCGATTTAGTTAGTCCAAATCCCAGGACATACACACTAGATTATCAATCACAGCAGTATCAGTCCTGGAATTACTGGCTTAAAAGGAGATCAAACTGTGAGGTTCATAAATGAATTGAAAGCAACCTGCACACCATTGCATGAGGTTTGAATTGGTGAAATGAAATGTGAAACTTTCAACCTTTTGTTCTGTCCCACAATACATTTGTAATCACCAAGAAGTGACATATGGGTCTAAGTGTAGGAGTCAGCTCATATCATTACTT
>JAQIWU010001224.1:0-17969 GCA_034696445.1 Isotomiella minor
AGCCGATGTTGATTCTGATCCTGTAGAAGTAGAAAAGAAATCATTACTTCCAAGACAAGACTAAAACCAAAATGCGTCACCTTGCAAAGCTCCTGGCCTGATGAATTGTGTCAATCCTACAAAGGTAGTAAATTATGACACTGTCGTGTCGCTTAGGATGAAACGGTTGTACTTACGGCAGCCTTGCTGGGATTTCGCTTTGATTCTTGAAGCGTTTCGACCAGACTAGGAAGATTTTGTCCAATGCAGTTGGATTCCCCTTGAGTGGTTCTGTAAAATTGAAAAAGTGAGACTAAGATTCGTCTTTCGCGTTTCAACTTCAACCTTACCCATCACTGACGGATTTTTCGTCGGAGGAGGAGGAGTAGCGGATGGGGGTGCCGGGGATGATGGGGTGATGTCAGAAAACAAAGCTACACCAGATGTAGAAATCCCCCTGGGTCGAGGTTGAAACGACACATCGTTATTCCTAAAGAAATAGCTGCCGAACAGAGTCATCTTCAACCCTACACAATTCTGCGGGTGTCCAAGCATGACTGACCGTAACAAGATCTCAACTTGACATTTACAGACTGGTGGCAAAAATCAATTAAAAAGTCACAGCACAGGACTGGAAAAATGATTTTAGAAGGTGAAAGTTCTCCTTGTCTGTAGGTTTCCCGCAGTCTCAGTTCGAGTCTCAAACTTTCACCTGAAGATCAGTTGTGGTGGTTTAGAAGTCACAACACAACAAAAATTCCATTGTTATTGCAGCTATAAAATTAAGGAAGGCTATTTTGACAAGGATGGATAAGTCCTGACAGCTAGGGGATGAAGGTGGAGGATTGGATTCTGTGCAAATTCTTCTTTTCTGGAGAAAGTGACGAAAAAGATGACAATTGACCATTCCTCCCTGGGAAAAGGAGTACGTTGGAAAAATGAGTAAAGGTTTTAAACATAACCAAGCTTACAGATTCGTCTCGCTGAAGGATAAGCATGTAAGTCAATAGTTTGGAATTTGGATAGGAATCACAAGGCTCCAATGTTTTTCTTTGTTTGTAGGTTATTGAAGTGGTAAGGATCCAGGTGACTCCCTCCTCTTCGGTAACCTCACTGGTGACTGCCGTCGCTTCGTCCGGCTCAACCACAACCGTATCGTCCACTGCTGTTCCTCCTAAAGGAGAAGATACAGTGCCAGCTACCACCACCCCTTCGGTAACATCGGTGGTTACGAGTAGTCCGTTGGACGCTTCTCAGACGTCCTCCACGGCGTCGTCAACTTCTGCTGAAGACACAACTGCAGTCACATGTGGGTGGGTATATCCCACTGCAACATCAACAACAACCTCTTCGGCAGTATCCCCAGTGGTAACGTCTGCTGCTACACCAATACCCGTGACATCAGGCCCTCAGGGGGCAGATATCACAGCAATTGTCACTTCTCCAGACCAGCCGGTTTCTTCTGAGGTTGTTACAATAGCGGTGCCGTTGACACATTCTACCACTACGACCACGACCACCATTGGTTGGATTGGGGTGGCTGATTCTACGCCTGCAAATGTAAAGCCAACAAATGTTTCAGCACCTGCCACTACCGTCACGGTGTCCCCCGAAGCAACATCTCCAACTACCCAGGATCCTTCCTCAGGACAGGGATCAAATGTCATTATAACGTCTGCTCCTTCTATACCGTCCAGCACTGCGGTTACCACTAGCTCGATTACTGTCAGTGGTGGTACTGTGCCGGTAGCTGTAGTCCGTCCTAATCCGTCTTCATTGCCTCAATCGGCAGATGTTACTAAACCGTCTACACAAATGACAGCTAGCGTTGTGACTCCAATACCTTCAGCTACAGTGGCAGCAATGGCTACTGGCGTTACGAAACTCAGCATTGCATCTCCTATTCCTTCTACAAGCTCAACGACTTCAGACAATGCAAATAGCAATGCAAACAACGATTCTACACCTCAAGTTCACAAGACAGAACCTTCCAAGACTTCCTCAACAATCACCATTTCTAAGTGGATCAATGTTCCCAGCCAAAAATTCAGAAGTCTTTGCACAAGTAATGCATGTCTAGTAGATTGAACATGAATGGCTTTGGAGTTTTAACTTTAAACCTACACCCTTTAGAACCTGGAGTATTTCGAGTTCATTCCTTACAACATCCTAAAGAGAGTTGGGATGCACAGGTCGCAAATCAACCCCTATTGAAACAAACTGTACGTACTTCATAGATATTTGTATTATTCCGTATTTGTTACCAATCAAGTAGGTTAGACAAAATGATGTAATTTTGTTTTTTAGGAATGGACGAGTTCTCCGACCCAAGAATGGATAGCAGAGCCGATTATTGCTAATCGAAACTTGTATTTTATAAAACCAAAGATAAATACCAAGTTGTGCCTTCAGAATATGGGGTTCGTCAGTAATTTTGAAAATGATTGATTCATTTGTTGTTCTTACAGCGTGGTTTCTTTGACATGGTTTGTAGGTTGGGAAAGTCGCTGTCATTTGCCAATGAGGATCGTAAAAATACAAGTCTCCATTGGAAGCTAGAGCCTGTGATGGCTTAATATGTACTTAACTTTGAACTTCAAACTTCGGTGCAGCTCGAAAACTGACTGCGTGTAGATGTACATTTTTATATTTTTACAAAAAAAACGCATGCAAACATCGTGGTTAGGATAATGACTCAATGCAAGGACAAAATAAACGGGTTCTTTTTTCGAAACAGTTAAAGTCATTCTTGCTTTTATTCGTGAGTTTACATGTCGCAAATTAAATGTGGGAACGATCATTCAAGTTTGATTCGCAATTGCATTTGGGTTGTGAGTAGACAATTTTTCTCTTTCCATAATACCAAAGATATATGGCAAAAAGGTATCAACTGAGAAGTGAATACTTCAAAAACCATTCATCATCGTCAAAACTAAATGCATTTGCAGATTGTCATTCAATAAGAGACTTATCACTTATATAAAAATCGAAGATATTAAAATTTTAAAAAACCACTGGTTGGTGAATGAATAATGAAGACATAGGGTACAAGAATCAGATCAATAATCAAGTGACAAAGGAGTATCTTCAATAACGTCAACAAGCAATAAATTCTTGCAATACATAAAACAGTAAATACACAAATACAATAAGACGCGTCTCAATTGTGCGAACGTATAACGCTAGTTTTGTGTCGTGATAATTTTAGTAGGTAGTAATAATAATAATAGGAATGGCTGCTTTGTTGCATTCAACACATTAACATATTTAAGTAGACTTATGCATAACTTATGGTGCCTAATACGTGTATGTAACTACAACTTTGTGGACGGTCAAAAAATTATGACATGAGATCCGTGACTCCATCACATGATACAAAATTATCCTACTAAATCTTGATAATCTCTATCTGCCCCTTCTTCAACGTATCTAATAATTGAACACCGTTCATGACTTGCAACATCACCAGGGTACATTCATTATAACAAGACCAGTGTAGTACGTAAGTACGTACAAAAAGATGACAAGCTTATACACATGTTCTTTCACACTTTGGATCCTACGGACATGGTCTGACCATAGGCAGACCCGTTGGAGGGTTGGGGAAGTATCGAGGTAACTCGAGACTGGGATTGCATCGCTTCTTGTGCAGTGGAGTAGTGATAATTTTGGCTCTGCTGATGATTAGAATACTGAGGTCCTCCAGCTTGATGCTGTTGTTGCTGGTAAGAAATTCGACCAAGGGAGGAGGAAGGGGGGATGTTGTACCGACCGGAAGAGGTGGGATATTGTTGCTGAGGCTGGAGAACGTTGGGTCTCTGATACACGGCTGTAGAGTGTTGTTGCTGCTGCTGCTGTTGGTGGTTGTTGTTCAAGTTGTCTGAAAGTGACAATACAAAATTTAGTCCGTGACGTGGGAAGCAAAGACGTACAAATGAAACTGACCTTTATGATGATGCTGTCGCGCCAGGGAAATTTGACTCTTGCGCTGCTGTGAGTTGGAATGACTGTTGTAGGACTCGGTGGAAGTGGACTCGTAAATGGCACCACGAATAGGACTTCCTTGATGAAACGAAGGCACAGCATGGAATTGCGACGAGGACATCTGCCTTAGACTCCCCATCGCCAATGGAACTGTGGGACTAGGGAGAGTTGCGCCATTGTTATTGTCATTTCTACTGTCTTGCGGCAACATGGCGTACTGTCCATGTCCGTGCCCACGAGGGACTCCTTGAGGTAACTGTTGCTGTTGGTGTTGTAGCTGCTGCTGAGCATGCATGGCTGCTTGAACACTTTCGTACTCGTAAAAGTTGGATACCGGCCTTTCATGACGTTCGCGTGGGTTTTCTCTCCGTTGGGAATGATAATGTTGCTGATGCCTTCGACTGAAAAAAAGTTCAATACACAATTTAAAATACATATCACACAGGTTTTGTTGGCAAAAAGAACTGCAACTGCAATGGGCATTAGCTGGGAGGGTTTTTAGGTAAGGACTGCAAAATTAATCGAGTTGCGTGCAATAAATTCTATATAGGGTTGATAGATGCAAATCTACTCTATAAATGCAAAATGCGATGAGAGAAAGTGTAGGGTTAAAATAAGACTAAACATTTAAGAAAATATTCGCTGCAGGTGTAGCAGTGTGAAAAAAAATAATGGCAGGACCTATCGTTGCACTCTAACTAAAACCAACCTCTCTAAAATGGCTTTTTTTCTTTGTTCCACAACTGTATTTCTCATTTGCAGTAATTGAACGCCAGATAGAGCGTCGCCATTTCCAGGTGAAGGTCTATTATTAAAAATACAGTGACCATCGGGGCAAGTTGAGAAAAGTACAATTTGATAATGCTCAATAATTCTATCTCTCCAGAAAATATGTATGAGGAGGAAGCAGATAAATGACTCACTTCAAATGCTGCTTAATTTCGTCGTAATTGATATAGTGAGAATATTTCTTGGGATCAGCAAATCCAACGCGGCTGCCCGGCCTTGTCATTATGTCGTTGTACGAATCGTAACTGGCACTGGCGGATCTGGCATGCTGCATGTTTGGAGGATTCCCATTCATGTCCTGCTGTGGTACAAATTCTTGGGGCTTATTCTTTGATGGTTTTTGCACTCGCATACTGCCACTTCCGCTTCGGTACACGTTGGCCGGTTTCGGTGGAATGGGTTTCATTTGACGGTCCTGTGCAGGGTCCTGAGTGGAAGACGAATATGTATTGCTTCGAGCCTCCCTTTTTTCAGCTAGTCTTCTGTACTGCTCCTAAAATAAACGTATGCATTTAGTCTTCTGTCTAAAAATTTAATTTGAACTTACTTGAATTGCATCTATGTTGGAGCCGTATGGATTTTGGGGGTCCCAATCCGGACTTTTGGATGAGGGTTGGTTTGGCTTCCTATGTCTACCAAACCGGAACATGGATCCTAAGCCTCGGAAAAGTCCACCCGTTTTCTTTTTAGGAAGTCTTGGTTTCTCCTCCATTTGTTCTGTGTTGTAATGAGCCGAAGTGGTTCCAGAAAGGCACGACTCAGTTTCTTCTTCCGCCACTGATTTAAAATGGTTTCGTATAGTTTAAAAGTGTAATTAAAAACGAGGTGTATAAACTTACATGTTTCCATCTGCCGTTCTAAGCCACTCAGTGATGCCTCGTAACTTCGATCAACAGCCTGCCTAAAGCTTTCGTTGCATCCTCGCCCTCGCGCGACCCTCGCAGCGTGTGATCCAGACCGAGGTGGAACATACCCTGATTTCATATCCTCCTCTACAACAATTTCCTGAACCATTGTCTGTAGTGATTCTAAACTGGACGATTTCTTCATTCCCAAAGAAGGTCCAATGTCCTTCTTCCCTTTTGCTTTTCGATCGTGCCTACTTGGTCGTGGAAGCGGAGCAGCCATTTTCAGAGAGTCAACGAGAGAGTCTGCAGAATTCACGCGAGGAAGGCCACCCATTTCATTTCGGTGCACTAAAGGGAAACATTGCAATTAGAAAGTTGTCATCAAAATGAGCCATTAGTAAAACTTATATGTGAATATGGCACATGCGTCATTGTACTAACGCCAAATAAACAAAATGGTGCTAATGAAACAAAGCATTATCGAAGTCGGAATGAACTGAAAGGTGCACTAACTAATCAACTACCAACCAAAAGACAAAGACATCCAAGGAAAAACCAAGTGAAGCGTAAGCGTGTCTTCAAGGACCATGCATTAGAGACAGTGTGAGATCGCAAAATACTTTTAAGATAGCATGCATCATCGAGACTACTACTGCCACCGAATCCTTTGTGATTGCATGCAAAACAATACTGAAGTCGTTGCAACCCACTTCTTTTCTGCCCCCAATGATGCAACATTTGAAGGAGTTGGTCTCCAAGGCCAAGGCGGTCACCCGGTTTTCCTTTACCAAAGTTCACTTTGTTAGATAGCTGAGCTGCCCAGTGCACTTGGGGACTGGGACTCAAACTAGTACCCCGACGCGAACTACGTGTCTGTGACTCTTCCATTGGTTCATTGGAAGGAGACCGGATGTTAGCCCCTGTCAAGTCGTCTTCAGTAGATGAACTAAGAGGTCGCTTCACTCCGCGTCGAGACCACTGATCTAAAGTCAGAATGTTAAGATTTATACCCACGTGTCCCCTTCACCACTACAGACGCAGAGTTTTGGCCATACTCTACTGGATTGGAATATGATGATTAATTGCAACGCTAAGAAAGTTAGTGTTTCTTATAGAATATCTGTTTGCCTAAACCAAGATATTGTATAACATGACGGAGTCTTCAAATGCAGTCACTCCCCTTTAACATTCCTCAGATTTATGACATCCTTGACGAGTTTCATAAGGTGATGACAATGAAGTTGTAAACTTTATGCAAGAGGGCTTACCATGAGCACCTTTTTCTCCGGAACGTCTTGCAGAGTGCCCCTTCTCATGCTTTTGACGTTCCTTCTCCTCTCGTGCCTTTTTATTCCTTTGGTATGTGTCTGTCGATTTCGCGTCTAGTGTAGCATGCCGTTTTTCTGACATACTTTGGCGTCCAAATGCATCGCGAGAAAAACCTGCTTCATCCTCTAACGACGTTCTAAAATAATTGATAAATGATATTTACAATTTAAGCATACGCAAGGTAATATTAAGTAATAGTGATGATAAGACTTACTGACTAGCATACGTCACGTCCGACAGGACCACCTGGGCTTGAGTGACCGGGACTGCCTGAGGTGAAACCATGCGTGGCACGTTTGCGGGCCTGATTCTATCCAAAGAGTCTTCTGGTGTAGAAGATCTGAGAATAGATGAATTAAAATACAGATCTGTGTCATCCATCCGTGGGGTAAATACTAACCTGGATCGTCGAGGGGGTTTTTGGGGTATAGAGTAGTCATCCTCCACCATCACACTCTCACCAGCGCCGAGTAACGTGACACTTCCTCTCCTTGGACTCTGCAGATCTTTGGAATTTTGCCGTCCCATGGGACCTTTTGTGGGACTAAATGAAGTGTCATTTGTTGCCTGTATGCACACAAATGTCATATAAGATTTGTCATTGAAATGTGCAAAATATTACCTTATAATAACTGTCAGTCCTCGCCGCCATGAAATTTTTTCCAGTTAACCTTTCCAGAACTGGATTTTTCGGAAAGTCAATTGATGGCCTTGACTGATGAACAGAAGAAGGGGCTGTTGGGGTAAGGGCTTCAAATTTTCCTTTGAGTGCGTCAATTTTTCTTAGGCTACTATTTCTGGCGTTTTGGTTTATTGACAATTCCATTGGTCTTTTTAGGGCTAAATCATCGAGTGCTTTGCTAGTGAAAGCAGATGAAGGGTGGGTGGGGAATGTTGCGTTCTTTTCCAATGAAGAAAATCTAGTCATTGGTTCCTGCTCCACGACATACGTATTATGGCTGTCCCGATCAAACGAATGTCCATCTACTACATTGAAAATACGCATGGTGTTCAAATAAAAAGCTATCGCCATCATTCACTGTATATCCACTTACCAACACATGCAGTAACATTCTTAGATCCCCATATTTCAGTCTCATCACCAGAAGCAGAACTGCCCCCGCCACTAAGATCGGTGGCACCGGCTGAAGAATTAGGAACACGCCTTGCCACAGTTAGTGTAATGTAACCAGGTTTCGGTTTGGGGCCATCCTGCGTCATAGTTTTCCTCAGTGTTTCCATTGCATAGGTATTGGAACAATTCAAAAGTGAAACTCCATTCACGCTAAGGAGTTGGTCATTGGGCTTCAACCGTGCATCTCTGGAAGCTGCTCCTCCATGAATTACGCTTTTAATAAAAATTCCTACGTCAGCCATCCCTCTATCTGAATGAGGTTCCGTCTTCCCTTTCACACTTATTCCTAGTCCAGCCTTTTCAGTGTCTAGTACTGGAATATCAAATACTAAAATCTCTTTTTCCGTCCATGGCACAGGTTGCAAGTCTTCTGTTATTTGTTCTGGGGGCTAAGTGAGAAAGAATGAAAGTTAGTCAAATGGCTCTATAAATTTTCGCATAAAGTTAATATTATTACAATTTGACGGGGCAGCTTGGGGCTCAGATCCACTCTTTCTTGGCGAGATACAACTAGCTTGACTATGCCCCCGGATGGAATGCTTCTAAGAATTTGTAATGCTTCAGAATGAGATTTCCCCGTCATCTCTATTCCGTTCACTTCTAAAAGTCTGTCCCCAGGTCGTAATCGACCATCATCCACAGCGGCTCCCTACAAAATATGAGTCATAAACATTCGGAACGAGTACGAAATATAACAATTGATAAAAAAAAATTGACATACTTGTGACAAGATATACTTGATGTAAATGGGGCAATTACCCCCAGCTGGATTGTCTCTGGTAGTAATGCTAAACCCCAGTCCTTCAGGACCTTTCTGCAAATCGACTTCATATTTCCGCCCAATTTTTCGGGTGTTTGATGTAAGAAGAGGTATTGAGCCGTTGGGTTTAGGTGCTTGCTGGGGTAAAGGCGACTTTCTTAATGAAGAAACTGTTGCCATTTTACTGTCGCCAACACCTGCAAGGGCAATACGACACATTGCAATTACTACCATACGACGCATCATTAATTTAATGTAGGTAATAATCTGAATTTTCTTACTTTTTTCCTCCCCATGAACCATGTTTTCTTTATCGTCAAAATTGATTATGTCTATTCTCTCGACTTGTGGAGGAGATTGCTTAATCACCTTCAGCCTTAGCTTTTGAGAGTTCAGTCCTTCTCTAAACATTTCTTGAGCCATTTGGAAAGGCACGCCAATTAAACTACGTCCATTAATTTCCACAATTTTGTCTTGAACTGAAAGGCATCCGTTTCTATCCGTCCTGCTTCCTTTTTCCACATTTTGTACCACCAAACCCTGATTTTTCCCTTTTGCATTATGTTCTGGCACTAAATGTATCCCCAATGGTCCAGCCTCGTGGTGAATAATGACTTCGGTGGGTGTGGGAGACTGACTCCTGAGGAAATATGGTCTTTCTTCTGACCGAGATCTTTGAGTAGTGCTGGTTTCAGAACTGGTGGGGCTGTGGGCAAAGTCCATAATGCCGTCTTCTGACTTATTACCACGACTCAGATGGAATGCCCTGTTGTAAAAAAGATCGTAAGCATTTTTTAAAAGGCTAATAGTTTAAGGGAAAACGTACCTGTCTGCCGCATCCGACCATTTGGCACTTCCTTCTCCAAAAAACTGCATTGACAAGCGATTCATGTCCCTGCAGAATCTTGAGGGACCAGCAATTTGGCTACTAACTGCTCCATGACTCTTGGTTCTTAAAAATTTAGTATAGTGTTCCACCACGTTGCCGTTTGTGTGGTTTGATTCTTCGTGGAGAACACTAACGGTGATAGTATTGTTGGTAGACACCGTATTATTGCCGGTAGAAGCGTATGTAACATTGTCGACATTCCCATTGTCCTGACCGCCTTCTCCTGATTCCTAAAGGGAAAGAACGAATTGTGAATCTTGTGTTCATATACTGTCTGAAATTCCCAGTTTGTACCTTAACACGACTGTTCACGTCTTCATCTATCACTGGAGCAGCAGACCATCTTTTGGATGGGTCCGGAAGGTTAATTGGCACAGGGGATAAGCGATTAAGGGCTGGTTCACTTCCTCGCCTAACTTGGAGGGACAATCCTCCGCCTTCATTAGTCCCTCCCATCGACCCACTATTCAACTCTTCCCCTGTAATTTCAATATCTGTACGGGCAAAGGGTTGGAATTTGTGTTCTGTATCCTGCAGCAAGACAACAAATGAATCATTATTTCACAACACTCAAATAAAGGGGAAACGAGACACGTAATTATGATAAGACACAAGGACAGATATTGTGACAACCACACTTACTTGGAATATATCTGGACTACTTGTCCCTACGGAACTTGCACTGGTGCCATCCCCAGCAGTGTGTTGAAGTGACGGGATTCCATCATGATCCTCTTCATAGATTGCCATTATTTGCTCTCTATCATCCGCCACATCCACAAGCTTATCATCTAAATCCAGAATACCACCATCCGACTGTGACTTCAATTTGTGCACAACGACCCACGCATCTTCGCTCTGTAATTGACACAACAATACATTTTTTAATCACACATTCATTTTAAAGTCTGACGTAAAAACTCTACCATTTCCACATGACACGAAGGTAATTTTTGAACATAAAAATGTCAGGTTGACGCAATATAAGCCTGTTTATTCTCTCCTATTGCAATAATTGTCACTTGTCACAAGAAATTCACACCTTCCCCCAGAGAGTACACTTTCACCATGTTCACATTTGCATTGCTGCTGTGAGGGAGTTGTTGAGAATGCAAACCAGCGTACAAAAGTGAAGCAATCCAAAACTTTTTTGTGGTTTTAGTCGTCACAATGGGTAAATTGATAATAATTTAATCTAGCTGAGTATTTTGCATTGACAAAAAGGAAATACTACCACTGGGCGGAATGAAAGGTGAACCAACTTTAACAATGAAATAAAACCAAGTGAAATGAACAGTGAAAGAAATGCCTGGGAATTGGAATTAGTAATAATTGCATGGCCAAAACTAAAACGGAGACTGCAAAAATTTCTTACTACATTTTTCAAAGGATTTCTCAGCTTTGGTAAAAGAAACCATTCACGTTGCATTATTGGCCAAAAACCAAACCATCAACTTCTTTGCTGCTACAGCATGCTTTGCAATACATACACATCCACTTTAAACATTCAGCATGATTGTAATAATAGCCAAGAGAATGCATTATTATGACTATATCACCTGAGGATTATCATTACGTACCTGTCTCACATTGCCATTACATTACATACAGTGCATAACAACTCTGGCAAGGTTTTTTGACTGTGTGGATGGATGTGGTTCCACCTACCTTGCTTAAAAGCCAGGCTTGATGTAATAGCTTTTAGAAGCTTATTCACAGGATCCGTCCTAACAAAATACCGTAACCCCCCAAATTCAACGTCACGAACAATCTCTTCTTTTGGTCGTCATTTACTTACAATTAGGTTTTACAAGCCTACCCTCCGCTAACTATTATGTTATGTGTACTTCTCCTCATGAAGGTAATCATAAAAAGTCAATCAAATCAAATGGGAGTTCCTCCGAGGGGGAAACTAACAAGCAAACGACCATGAAAGTTTGCTACAGGATGCAGAGGAAGATGCATTTTATATTTTACTTTACAGAAACCATGAAAAAACTTTGAAGCTATAGTCAAACTCTGGGGTCCATAACGCAGGAGTCAATTTCCGTATTATTGTACTACCCACCACTGCTACTTCAGCGTTTTTATGTTTATTGCAGATATTATACAGCATCATTCCTGCAGTTTACAATCGCATTAAATAATCGGGGCTCAAGTGGAACATTAAATCTGTGGTAATTCAACTGTAAACTAAAACTTTGCAGGGTTGTATTTGTATACATCCAAGAAGACCAAAAACCTTGTTCTTCGTCGGAGAGGAAGTAAGTTATGAGAAGTAAAAACTATAATTTTAACAATGCATATATCATGACCATGAGTATGAGAGATCATTCATCTTCTTCACTTTCTTTAATAAGACGGAATAAAGGCAGTCGATTCTCATACACTTGAATTTAACTTCGTATTTCGAATTGAGGAAAAGTGTAGCTCAAAAGCACCAACGCATCACACCTCACGCGAAAATATTCGTCTGAAATTCATATGCATTTTTTCGCTATTTGCCACAATTCATACATGTACAACGCTTCGTTGGTGCCGACATCGACAGTAATTTTAAAAGGTAACCTTCAGGTTCAACTAGCACGTCTCGAATCGAGGGATGCTCACTCTTGCTTTCTTTCCGTATTTGTTTTTGCCATGTTCATTCCATTCCTATTGGATTGCTAGAAATGGTGCTAATTTAATTAGTGATGTGAGAAATATGTATGTCAAACACTGGTGCTAGGCTTTGTTTTGCTATGAGTGGCGTCATGGACAAATTAGGAAAGCACAACCTTCTCCAGACTGGACATAATTACAGGGAAGTGAAAATACATAGTGACAATGATTATTCACGAAGCATTCCATCGAGTGGAGGCTTTCTTATGAAAAAAGCGCAAATGTAAATTAGTTTAACACGTTACCCGTAAAGTATTAATGCATGAGCAATGATGTAATTGTTTTATTGGTTCCTGACTTGTATATTTGCATTTATTTACCTTCACAGATCTGCGTGAAAAGTCGGAAGTTTCCTGTCCCTCATTTCCACAATGACCAAATTCACATTCGTATTCACTCCGCATTTTCACACTTGTACTTCTAACCACGGGACACTTTTCACTATTGCTTTCATCAAGATCAAGACTGTAAGACGTTCGCTGGTATCGACAAAGAAGTCGCCGAATTCCACTCCTCACTCTTTTCATTTTTCATCGCCAATTAAATACCTTTGAAGATGCTTGTTTTTGTTTTTATGCGTAATGTGGAATGCGATTTTTGAATAGTAATCCTGTGTATTTGTTTGTAAATGGGCTGTAGATTTATGGAACACTGGTATTGGCACTGGATTAGCCGGTTTTTAATGTTCTCTCTCATCGCTACTCTGCTAAAATGATACTGTAGTGTTGTGATAGATTTACTATAATTGCCAAATAATCCACCACAATGATGCATGCATACACAATTAAGAATAAGAATTAAGTAATCAGCAGCAAGACAAAAAGGAGTGGAGAGACAGAGCAAAGTAGTGAGTCAGTCTCATGCTTCGTAAAGGACAAACGCTTGACAATATTTATATTCTTCTTGGCTCATTTAAATGGAATATAATACGCTTGTAGATTTAAAATTATAATTCACTGACACTGTGGCTATGTGGACAATGAAAGGGTTTCATCTTTCATGCTGCTCATGCACGCCGACTTTCACCTCTAGTGAAGCTTATGATGATGTAACAACAACTGTGTACTGCATAGTCCTTCTTCTGCAACTGGTGATGGTGATGCGTAATAAATAAAAGGTTCCTCTCTCAATCGTAATTGATGTCACCCATAGTCATTCATTTACCGATAAAACGTAGCGAAATGACGAGTTATGAATGAAATTTGATACCCACATTCCGTTTTAGTCATAACATACATAAGGTAGGTAACCTTTCCCAGATTTGATTTGCTTTGCTTTGCTCCACAAAACAATCAGTTTATCAAACAATATCAAATCAAAATATTCAAGGCGTCCACCTTGTGACGCTGTTTATCTTTCGGGAAAATATTTCCTTTAATGATCAAATTACCCAAAAGCAACTGCACTCCGGTAGTTCTGACCCCTTTTATGCAAAATGTCAACGTGCCCCATACATACCCAGTTAAGCAATACTAAGATTTTAAGAGATAGAAAAAGAAAGTTAACTTTACCTTTCCAGCAGCTTTCTTATATCTGAGGACAGCTTGATGCATTAAATCCCGAACCAACATTTGCTGAGAACATGGCACAATAACTCTGACACTTCCAAAACAAACTGTCACTTTCATTCTTCCGGATGTCGCAGTGGATGAACCGACGACACCTTCTTTCTTCGGCTTCCCCATTCGTAATGGCATTAGGGACAAACAAGTACGATAACACAGGCACACTTACACCGAAAAAAGGCAAGTATTTGTCTGCAACTAAACTATTAACAAGCAACTTGATTAACTCATTTTGAAGAAGCATTTCTTTCTTGGATCCTATCTTATCCGTCTCTTTGGTTGATCCATGCTCTTCATTTTACACATCACGGGAACAGTAATTTATTAACGACGTTGATGACTGGGGAAGAATTTGCCAAAAATGTTTTTTGAGTTTTCAATTGCACAGCGGAAAAGACTCAGTCATTGAGGATGTTACAGTTCTTTTTTTTCGTCGCACTATGAAAATGAAGCTTTCAAACTTGAAATGTGAAGCCCATTTATTATAGTGTCTTCGTCGGCGGAGAAAGGAGGTGATAACCGTGAGGATTAGAAGTGGAGGATAATGGCTGCTTCACTCCTCAGGACGCTTAGGTTTTTGAAATTGTTAGATGAAATCATCTTGAATTTAACAACTCTTCCTCTTCTTCTTCTGGTGGTACGCCATTAGACTCAAGAAGATTCTTTCACACTTCTTGGCAATTTAGTTTCTTGTTCGTTCATGATTGCAGCTAATTGATCCAAACATTCTTCCCTGTAATCAACGATCAAGCGTGTAAAATTACATTAGCTGGTGTCTGCCAAATCGGTTAGACAGAAATTTTGATTGTGTGTAACTGTAAAGTGGAAGAATAGGAGGCTGTTATCCCATTATGAGCAATAATAGGAATGAGAGTATGGAATTAGAGCTATTAATGCATGCATATATGCACGGCACACTAGAATAAAATTCCTACTATTCTTCAAATTTGAATGAGGTTGTCTATAATCCCTCTTACAGTTCACTTGATTTGGTTTCCACTTCAATTGTGCGTATTGTTAAATTGTATTTTTTTTATGCACTAATAACACCTCTCAAGACCAAAATCGGATTTATGTGATCATCATCTTCTTTTGGCTTAGGACTGCAAGAGAATAACATGACAATAGGCAATAGTAATGGTGAAGTGTTCGACTTCGGGGGAGTTAAACGTTGAATTGATTCTACATATCTGGAAGTTGTCGCAATTCAGTCCTTATGTCAACAGAACGAAATGACCGATTGCGGAAGCTTCCGCGACTGATAACTGGAACTCAGACTGAATCTGGAGTCTACACGCGTACATTATCACCGGACAAGAATGAGATGATAAAAGCGTGAATGCCCAACTTTTTTAAATAATGCGAGATACAAAGTGCAAATAATAAAGTCTACTTGCATGAATAATACTATCTTAAACATGCTAATCACGTTAATATTATTATTATGATTGACGCTAAATTATAAAGAGTTAGCAGTGGAGGGAGGGTACAAACATATAATTAACTGTTTGTTTGTAGTTTCACTCCTGCACAGCTTTTTAATGGCTGTTAAGTACTTAAATATTGGTGTAATTGTGGGAACAATAAAGTAGGACAAAAGTGGGGCATCACACTGCATCATCATATTGCATTCATCGAAAAAGACAAAGCAATCATGGTGCATCATGTCGTATCAAAATGGGTGCATTGCAGCATTGCAGAAAGTCTATATCCATTGATAAAGTACGTGTACTCGATTCCAATTTTTTGACAATAGCTCGAAAGTCAACTCTACAAAGTGAAGAGATAAAAGGTCTCATCTTTATATTTACTTTACACTCAACCACGATTAATAAATAATAGACCCAAAGAGGACAAAATATTGTGTACAACTTTGCTAAAAAAAAGTCCTCTTTTGTTATTTTAGTTTGTGAAAAAAAGAATAGCTTTACTCGTTTCCCCACGCTTCCCATAATAGCGATTAGCGATGATATGAAGGAAAGTAAAAAAAAAAGTCCTTTTACAATCCAATTATGAATTATGTTGATATTAAAGACATTTAATAAGATATTCATCTCCTTGTTTGTTTGCAAATGGGCACAATTAATGTCTATTCTAATTCGCACATATACACGTCGATTGAAGGGATATCGACATGTATGGATAAGTGGAGGATCTCGATAAGTGTAATTGGACGTCTCCGGTAGTTTGATAGTCCCACGTTACAGTTGAGGACAAAAAGGCTCTCATTTCTATTCTATCTTCCCTTCTAGATTAAAAGTTGGACTTTTTCTATATGCAATGCAAGAAGACAATGCAATTATTTTAATCACATCTTACCTTGTCACTCTTTAAATGGAATGTGCGTTCCCTTGCTCTAGACTTGACATGAGTGTGAGTAGGATGTTATTTCAATACGTCCATAACTAAACTATTCAATGTCTTCCTTTCCAATGCTCCATTTTTTGCAAACTGCTTGAGAAACTAGTTTGTGTAGTCTTATCAGAGCTCACAATGAATGACAACTTTCTCCATTGTTTGTCAAAACGTAATGTAATTATGCACACTGGAATGACCAAAATTATCGTAAGTTGTAGCCTAAAAAGTTAACTCCAGCCTCGATTTGTGTTGGATACTTAATACGCAACTCTGTCTGATAAGATATGCTCGAGTTATTGCTACATTTAAAGTAGAGTTATGTGGACTTTTCACTTACTGACTTTAAGATGAAATTCCAATCCAAATCCAATCCCATTCAGCGTTGAATTAGTACAATGAATGCGCACATAGAAAACAATAGCAAATTCGTTGATTTTTAAGTACTTGACCTGTGGCAATTTTATTTTTGGAGTTTGTGTTTCACAAAATCAATCTCTGATTATGGACACGGATATTTTCACGGGAAACTAGCATTTGTACACATCCTAGCTTTGTCTAACGGATCCAAATGTCTGAAATTACTAGCAAATATAAAAAGTTTTATATAAAATATAAAATAGTGGTGTTCTGCGATGTATAAAATACTGCTTTTTGGCTTTTGGATGGTTGGTGGGCGCGTAGGGTTACCCCAACTGACATTTTTTGTAGGAAAACCTATCACCAAGAGCTAGAGAGCTAGAGCTTTAGAAGCAGCAAAGGAATATCGAGTCCCCACAACAGCAAGCACAACAGAAAACACATCTGCTCTCCTTCATTTCATTTCATTTCATACCTACGCCATGCTAGATAGAATCCCTACCTCTCTCATTATTATGTTACAAAAACTTCACCTACTTTACATTATATTTTATTCCATCGCTGCAGCAGTATTGCATTCGTAGGGAATTACTCACACTCATCTCTTCAATGCCTTCTTTGACGAACGTCTGCGATACGAGTGAATGAATCAGGCAACAAAATAAGTGAGGACGCTTTATGACGAGGTTGATACAAAAAGCAAGCAACAACAACCCCCATGCTGTCTTAGGAAGAAGAATAGAGTTACGTTATCTCAAGAAGTTTTTGCACCGCTTTTGCCGTTGCTGTTGTTTCGTATGGCTTCACATTAGTCACTTGGCTAATAAAAGTGATCCTGGGAACTGAGGAGGACCAATCATCCCAACCCAAGCCTACCTTTCTTACTCACGATCATCATGATAGAAGAGAAAATGTACGATTGGAATATGCATGCGTGTGCAAAAGACAATGCCTTCTTGATTGACTAACTAAATTAGACAGTTCTGGGGGCTGGATAAAAAAAATTACGACTCGGGTATTTCCTCCATGACTAACATAACATAACATTGGTGGGTGATACAGTTGTGAAGCTAATCAAGGTGAGACAACGGTTGCATGGAGGAGGAAGAGGGTATGAAATGAAATGAAATGATTTTTATACACCGGAGTTTTGAAGTAACGAACAAAGTTGAAAGCTTTGGTCTACTGGAAGCTATGGAGGAGGGGAGCAGAAAGTTGAAATGAAATAAAAGCGCAGGTGGTTGTAATCAAATATGAAAAAAGAACCAACCAACTTGCTTTCTTCTACCCTTAAAAAAGTGCATGTCTAATGTCC
>JAQIWU010001225.1:0-17966 GCA_034696445.1 Isotomiella minor
AGAACCATAACCGAAGCTCTTCAAAAATTAAAAAAAATGAGTTGTGAAGAATATGCGTCTCTCTCTTGGGTTGCATAAATTGAGAGATGACTCGCCTTTACAAAAGTTCCTATTTTCATAACGGAACGGTTGCAAGAAGCTTTATTTTTGTATGCCAATAAAATGGATATAAACGACAAAGCAATACTTTGGCAACCATAAACCTGACACGATGAACGTGATCGTCGCAGGTTATAATGAACCTTTAAAGCGAACTAGGGGGAATGCCCTTGGAGGAATTATTCTTGTATCCTCTTTGAGATCTCATAACTGTTTATGACTGGTGAAATAACGGATTAAGAAAGAATGGGATGATTTATAGACCTTTGCTAAGAGTCATACATAATCATTCCCTTTTAAGGATTCGTACGTGATGTCTTACATGTGAGAAGGTTATGTCAACTAATCCATATAAATGTGAAAGTGTGAGGAAGAATGCTTAAATGGATGTTTATGATTGATATAAAGAGGGGTCATCATTCCCTAATGTGACTCATATACAAGTTTATTTATTACACTATTCCTTTCATTCAGTTCCATAAGAGCGGTTTATACCTTCCAAAATGCAGGTAAAAGTGACAAGTTAAGTGAGTTTTTGTACCGTGGTGTTTAATCGACTTGTTGTCTTGCGTGCGTGAAATAGGCCGAACCAAATCAACGTCGGACACGACGAGGTGGTGTCAATCCGTGGGATCTTCGTCCCGTGGGCAAGCTTTTAAGAGATGACTTGCTGGATTCGAAATGGTTTGGTAAGAAGCACGAGATTGAAGACGAGATAGCTCTGAGAAGACTCTTCATTCAAAAATGTCGAGACGCTCTAAATCAAGATGCAGTGTTGAGAGCGACAGAGGAAGGTGGCTGTTATTTGAAAACCGATCATGCTAACCGATATGCTATCATGCTATCCATACACGAAATGGATCGTCTTCCGAGACGAAGATGATTTGGCGTGTCGTCCTGAGTCAGGTTACGAACTCGATGAGGCGACTTATCCTCGTGAAGCAGCATCAGAGATGAGGACTCTTCTTTATACTCATGACTTGCCAGTTGTGTGCTATGTTGGTCACAACGTGAAGGTCCCCAATCCAGTAAAGAAAACTAAAAAGAATGAGGCAGAGTGGAAAAAGAAGGTGGAGGTTGGTCATAGTAGTATCTTATAGGTATTAATTTCGCATCAAACGGGAATAATTTGGGCACATAGGGCTGAAAAAATCCAACACAATGGAAAAAAGGCATAAAATACCGTTACATGCAACAATGGAAAAAGGTTCACCCTGCTCAATGAATGAAAAAGGTACCATGGATTAAAATCCCGTTAAAAAGGTTGTTTTTTATTTAACTCCACATTCCATTGTTGGTTGTCACATACGAACCAAACAATGTATTCAATATAACATCGGAGGTTGAACAAGTGGTACAATTATCATGTTCCTTGACCTCGACATGCTTCTTACGCTGTTTGACACAGACGTTCAAAACATTACCCTCACAGTCCGGACAGCAGTTTATAACTTTGAGATTTGGGAATATTGAAAGTCTAGCTTCAATACAGTCAAACAGATATTTTTCAGATTCGTCATGATCCAGTTGAGCACGATTGTATGGCAGACGCCCATACAACTTAAGTCCTAGATGAGTTACCTTTGGGAAACTAGGAGTTTTAACGTACTCAGGCTCAAAACCGCTCCCATCTTTATCCATGAGTGTAATATCCAGATGTCTCAATGTCTTTACAGCAGACAGCTTCTGCATCCAGTACCAATAGCGATTGTAAGGAATCCTTAAGTACAACGAACTAAGACTCCCGGTCGCGTACACATCAATAAATCTGACCAATAAGTCTTCAAGATTTTTGCGCTGTTTCTCCAACATCACACTGTTCAAACAAAAACTCATTAGATTGTGATTTATTTTAATTATTTACAAACCTTACCTTTCAAACTGTTGAAAAAAGACTCGATGATACCCCTTGTATCCTTCCTCCTTGAACAAGTCAAGATATTTCTCAATTTCTTTATAATCCTTATCATCAAGATAAACGAGCCCTCGCCTTCGAAGTTCTGTCCCCCCATATATTCCCCAGTGTTTGCAGACGAGCCGGAAATTTTTCAAGTCTTTCAATCCAAGATTCCTGGCAGTTGCCAGTATAACGTCGGGGCATTGTAAGTCTCCTTTGAGCACGTCCATTCTGATCAGAGGTCGAGCAGTGACTGACTAGCTTAAATACAAGGTTGGCCTATCCATTATGTACACAGAACGTTGCCGTGGAATACGACGTTGGCCTATCCATTATGTACACAGAACGTCGCCGTGAAATACGACGTTGGCCTATTCATTATGTACACAGAACGTTGTCGTGGAATACAACGTTGGCCTATCCATTATGTACACAGAACGTTGCCTCATAAACGTACGTTTCGTGGATGTATAATGCTCTTACGCTGAGCCGGAGCTCAGAAAGGATTCAGTCATGGATCAAGCAACATCAACTCCCGATTTAGTTGAGTTCCCCCTCGTGTCCCGCTCCGAAGACGTGTGTGGTTGGGGCCCAGCCACGTCGCGTTCCCAAGACATGTTTGGATGGGGGTCAGATTACCTTCGACAGTCTTGTACGCTGCAGGAAATATATGATGGTCGGGAACATGTGGAATTTCAATTTGTGGAAACCGCAGTCAGCAAGGCATTGAAACAGCTTTAAGCCTCTGATGCTACCCGAACCAACTACCAATCACTGTTGAAAATGTTACACAGTGAATTTGAATTCGCTCAAGTTATGCGGGGCCCCGTCCCACGAAAGCAATCATTCGATGCTCCAGAAGTTCTTGGATTCCCGAGAATTGTGGATGACATTCATGGCGCTTTACAGTCGCTCGAACCGACCGACAGAACTCCGGAAAACTATCACGCTGTTCAGAAAGTAGTGAACCACTCTTTCGACACAATATTTGATTACGGTGGGATGGATGTTTGTGGCAATATGGATCCAATCACACCGGAAGTATTGCAAAGGTTTGCACAGCAACACCCTCCGTCAGATTGGGTTCCAAGGCCTGTAAGCGTAAAAGATCGAACTCTGGAGATCATTATAACAGGATGTATCCTGTTTTCCCTCTGTCTAATTTTCCTGTTGATGCAGGCGTCATACAGCAGCAACAGATGTGACCTCAACAGCACTCTCTGGGATGATCATAGCACTCTCCGGGAAGATAATAGCACTCTCCGGGATGATGATAGTGTTCTTCCACCTCGCGCATTGCCATCACACCCCAAGTTTCATTATTAAGTACATGTTTCAAAACATATTATTAAAGAAATAAATACTTGATTTTTGTCAAACAAACTTTATTTAGCTGCTTTTTTGCAACGACCAAACAAGAGCTTGGAAATTGAATTTCCAGGCTGGTAATTCATTCAACACATTTGTATCACAACGAATTAAGTTAACTATTTTATTGTTAAGCGCTTCATCAAGCACATAAAAAGTACTCCAGGAGTTAAATCCATCTATTCTAAATCCCATTTGACAAAGTCGAATCCTATGTTCCCGTGCAATCGGAAAAGGGTGTAGCATCCCACCATTACCAAGCTCCTTGAATTGTTTGAAGCCTCGAATGTAATGCATGGCATTTCCATGAATGAAATCCAGATAGTCTTTACCCTTCTGGCGACATCCACAATTGCTACAAGCAGCTCTTATTTCTACTCTCTTAACAGTTTCCAAAATATAGCGAACAGCATCCTCAAGAAAAACGTAATGTTTTCCCAAAATGGTTTCGAAATTTGCATATCCCATAACAAAGAGGTTGATACAGTTATGACACATGAGGTCCAGTAGATTCTGTTTTGTGGATGCGCAGAAGAATGCAAAAAGCCCAGAGCTGTCTTCTGGTTTGCTTAATTTATCCTCCAAGGAGCATACAGAACACATAGGGCACACTCTCCAGGGCTGTTCACAGCAAGGACAAGGCTTGTCTTTGATGTGCAGATTCTCCATCAAGAACTCTATTGTATTGGCAGCCATTGCTTGAGAGTAAACCTACCAGTCTTACCACCAATTATACACTGAGTAGGACAATCCCGTAAACAAACGTTTCAACAACATTTCGAATGTATAAATATATCGAATCCAGCACGCCCCATATCTATCGTATCGACAAAGCACCAAGCTTCCTCTTCCTCATCCCAATACGTTTGCAAACGTTCTTCACAAACTGCACATGTAGATCCATGTTTTCCAAACGAATTGATTTTATCCACCTTGATGTCTAGCTTTTTCCATTCTTTATTCACTTCTGCCATTACATGCTTGAACGTTCTCGGATATTTCTTTTCATTATGTAATCGGTTCTTCGATTCTCTATTTTGCTTGAAATGCCAATCCATGTGGTCATCATGTTCTTTTCGTACAGTAAATCTCAAGCCACATATGGAACAGGGACTTCCTTGATGAAGCGCATTTACCATACTCCACACGTTTCCCGACATTCCCAGTTTTTCTGAAGACCAATACAAATATTCTGATCGCTTACTTGATGCCATGGTAGTCAGAAGCGAAATGACAATAAAACTGTTGATTCAATTTATGACCCGTCAAGAAGCGATGTTGCTAAGCCTGAAGCTTCACGCAAAGATTTTGTGGCAACGTTTACAACACGTATCGGAGTGACTCTTAATACTCCTTTAACTCCATCGAGTATTGGTCGCGCTGCGAGAGTCATAGCATCATCCACTGTATAATCCGACTCGCCCGCTACTGCGTCTACAATAGTTTCTAAATCCTTGATGTATCCATACGACTGCGCATCCTCCATATTTATTAACAATTCATTTGCAGTGATCAAAGAATCCATAGCAAAACCGCTAACCATGGTCGCTGTTACAGCACCAGCAGGCCCACCTATGACGAACCCTACAGCTCCGCCACATGCAACTCCAACTGATCTCGTTGCAGCTAACATGCTTGCTTTACCCGCTTCATTGTCGCCACAAGCATAGTGTACTATGCCTTTCACATGGCCAACAACTGGAACAGAATCTGATATGGCGGCAATTGTGTGTACAAAATTCTCTTGAACCCTCTTTGCTCTTTCCGGATCTCCCCGAATTGCTAGTTGAAGAGATGATAATTGCGCTAGCACTGGAAGAGCATTTTCATTAAGAAAGTCGTCTTGGGTTTGTCGTGCCTCATCCACATCGCCCATGATTGCGTGGACGAGGGACTTGATTTGTGAAAGAATTGGAATGCTGTTTAATAAACCCATGGCTTCTATATAAACCCCAAGTCGTATTCCTTTTATACGTTTTCAAAATGACTGGTTTCTTTGTGCATCTCCAGAGTGACTCGTCACAAAGTCACTTTAAAGATAATAAAATTAGCGATTTTAAGAATTGGCTAATTCAACCAATTTTGTTGGACCAAAACGCCTATGAAGTAGCTCTTTTGGAATGCTGCTATCCCTCCGTAGAAGCCGGAATACCTGTTGATCATTTGCTTTATAAATATCGCAATTACTATCACTATGATGTGGATGATGTCAATCCGATAAGAGGAGGATGGAATTATGTCGTATCAAAGGAGGAGATTGTAAGCATTCAGCAACTCATTCGCAATCTTAATATCCCAAAGAAGGTGATATTCTCCCTGAATCCTCAAAACAAGATGACAATTCAAATTGGACCAAACCTCGAAACCAAGTTGGATTTGATTACACACACACAAACCTATATTTTTGAGTTTGATGAAGAAATGGCCACAATACTTGGATTCCATGTAAAAACATTAGTTAAAAAGGAAATGCAATCCCAGTTCCCCACAGTTCTTCACTTCACCAGACGTTACTACGTGTACTGTGACATTGTGGAGAATCAACCAATTGGTGATACATCCGGACCCATCATTCGAACATTTTTGGATAATCCGAATGCCAAACAGACTCATCCTCAACTTGTAAGCAAAGCCTTCACAAATCCACAATACATATCCGTTGGAAAGCCCATCTTTGACTTCATTCACATGTATATAAGGGATCACAATGGAGCATCACCAAAATTCGAATTTGGCTCATTCACAGCAACTCTTCATTTCAGAAGAAAAAAATAATGTATTCCTGCTTGAATGGCCCCGACGACTTCTATGAAGTCTATGCTCCCCAAACGGGAGGGTCGGTTGTTGCATATAAAGCCAGTTACCCGAGACAAAAAGGATACGGTATCGGAGGAATTTTTGGAGCAATCTCACGACGGCTTATCCCTTTTTTCCAAAAGTATATTATACCGCACGTGCTTCCTCACGCAACGTCAGCAATAAAAAACATAGCGCTTGACGTGATCGACAACCCTCAATCGTTTAAAGATTCGTTCAAATCGAACTCCACACAAGCTATAAAAGCAATGGGTAGAAGCGCCATCAGCCAGTTAGGATCTGGCAAGAGAAGGAAGAGGAGGCGCACTGTTAAAACAAAAAGGAGAAAATTAGTACGAAAGGTGACCAAGAGAACAAAACCCAAACGTAGAAGGCGATTAATAAGAAAGAAAAGTTTATTCGACTAAGATGGCCAAGGTAATCAACTTTGTCCGTAGTGAGACGGACTTATTCAGTGAACCTGGGTATGACCTTACCTTGCAAAGTTCTCAACGCGTGGCATACCATCCAATAACAAACATTACTGACCGTACAACTCCAATCCAGTTCGTTATTCAAGGGACGGACTCTCAATACATTGACTTTTCGGAAACACAATTGTATGTGAGATGTAAAGTTACAACATCGACTGGAGGGACACGAGCAGCAACATTAGTAAATGTTGCTCCTGTCAACAACTTTTTGCATTCCTTGTTTCAACAAGTAAAAATTGAGTTAAATGATACTGTGATTACCCCACCAACGGTACTCTACCCATACAAGGCATTCATTGAAACCGTTCTTTCATACGGAAGAGAGTACACACAAAGCCAAGCTCAAGCTGGAATGTACGGCAGAGAAACCGATTCCACCGTTTCAGATGCCAAGTGGGAGGAGCGACAAGCTGTGTGCAACAACAGCAAAGTTTTTGAGGTATGCGGAAAACTACGCACAGACATTTTCAATCAGACTAGATATATGATTCCTGGGATTGATGTTGCAATATCATTAATTCGTTCACCTGACTCGTTTTGCCTATTTGCTGCAGCGCCTGCTGCAGATACTACCTTGGATGCTTGTCAAGTTCATATTCTTGAAGCAAAATTGTTGGTACAAAAGCACACTTTGCTTCCATCAATTGCTTTACAACATGCAAAACTCCTCGACCAGGGACATCCAGTATGCTATCCTATGCGAAGGGGAGATGTAAAGTCGTTTTCAATGCCGACAGGCACATTGCAGTACACCAATGAAAATCTTATGCAAGGAATGCTGCCTGATAGATTGGTAATTGGTCTTGTTTCAAGCACAGCAGTGCACGGAACATACATAGAAAATCCCTTCAATTTTGTACAAGGATCCTTGGCAACCATTCAAGTTACAGTAAACTCTGAGCAGATTGCAACCCAGACGTACGAGCTTGACTTTGACAACAAAAAGAGCATTGAAGCATACTACGGGATTTTCTCAGGACTTGGATTAACAAATTTGGATGCTGGGATCGATCTAACATTCGATATGTTCAAGGAAGGTAAAACCCTTTACGTATTTGACTTACGACACCAACATGATGGATTTGCGCTGCCCCGATATGGGAGTGTAAAAGTCGATATAAAGCTGAAAACTGCTACCACTTCTGCCGTGACAGTCATCTGCCATTGCGACTATCCTGCTGTTCTGAACATTGACAAGCATCGACACGTCTACTTCAAGAATTATCAACCATGAATACAAACGAAATATACGACATTCTACGGTGCATTTGCAGGCGAATCGTCTGCGATGTAATTCCATCAGATGAATTAAGAGATTATCAGAATGCCCCATATCCATTTGCTCTAATAGTAAATTCAAAAGATTCTTCCCATTCTGGGGAACATTGGCTTGCCGTCTTTTCAAAGGACGGGGTTGTTACTTTCTTTTGTAGCTATGGATTAGGAATTGAGTTTTATGGAAAGCATTTTCAAGACTTTGCGAAAGACAAATATATTATACAAAATAAAATAAGCCTGCAGTCGCCTGATAGCAATGTATGTGGTAAGTATGCATTGTATTTTATTTCCAAAATGCTACAGCGGTGCAGCCTGAGCAACATCTATTGCTCATTTTCCGAAAATACTAAACAGAATGACGAAATTGTAACAGAGTTTGTAAATCGGCATAAACCAAAAATGTGTAGAATTACGCCCAAATGTAAAATGCAAACATCAATAAACTGTTGTAATTAAAATCGTGTCCATTTATTCATCATTTTTTTACATTTCCCCTCACCCAGCTGAATTCGGCCAGTTTGGGTCTTTAATATAGTATAAACAGATTTTGGGAAAAGACTGCTTGCAGGGGATTCCTCCTTAATGGCATTGAGAAGTATCTGAAAATCTGCGTCGCTTCTTGCATTTCCACGGATTCCATGACATAGCCAATTTAAGTAGCGATTCAATTGCGCAACTAAATATGTCTTTCCCTTCCAGTTTGCTGTATCTCCTGTAATTACCATTCCATATTCAACAAGAAAGTCAAGAATACTCGATCCGCGTTTTGTAGTTCCAGCAAGCAGAGCCACTCGGTCAAATACCTCTTCCTTTTTCTCTTCAATTGTTTGTACCCTAACTGGTTTATTTCTATCTTGGTTGAACTTGTCCACTAGCTGTCTACTCAGGTTTTGAAGAAGCAGAAGCTGCATATCCTCTGGAAGCTCCTGCCCCAAAACTTCAGTCTTTTGAGTTTTTAGAGCTTGTTCCCTTTCGACGTCTTGGTTTTCCATGAGTTTTCTGTACAAGTGTTCCGGTACTAATTTCATTTTAGTAGCCATGATGCTACCAGGGGTGTAAGAACAGAAGCTAAAATAGGCAGAAAACCTCCCTTCTGTAACAAAACTTTTCTTTTGTGAGATAATGGAATGCTACGTTCGCTGCACGCTTTTATAACTTTTTTGAATGGAACAAGCTTTCCCTCCTTGTATCGTGTTATTGGAATGTTCTTATTAAGAATATTAAGACACAACTCACAGACCGACCGTAGCTGAGTATCATTCGCTTTTTTTAGATGCTTGTTACGTCTTGTTTTGTGTTTGAGACGACACAACTTGTTGAGAAATTGGATATTGGAATGCACCCTGTTGACCGCCATTGTTTCTACCTTATATAAGAGGTTGCGCTCTTTCTCCTTTATATACAACCACGGATATTAAACGAGCTTATTTGAATCCCAAGTTTCCAGGAAGCTTCAGTGGTCTCTCTGGTTTTCTCAAAAGCGGTAAGAAACGAAGCGCTTCAGAAGCCAAGAATGTATTATTAGGAATACCAGCGTACACCCTTCATTTTCCAAAAAGGAAACGGTTTCCTCGACGTTTCGTTTACTCACCACACATTAACGCACAGTGGGGATTGGATCTTTTGGATGTTGGAAAGTTCAGTAAAAGCAACAATGGAACCAAATTTCTAGTGACAGCGATTGATATTTTTTCAAAGAAAGCCTACATCGAAGCCATAAAGGACAAGAGTGGTATTTCTGTTAAAAAGGCTCTCATCAAAATATTTAAAAGGAGCAAAGGCCTACCAAACATGATACAATCAGATCAAGGAAAAGAAATTTTCAACGAAGACGTTGGGAGTCTTTTCAAACATCACAACATCAAACTATTTAGTGTTCAATCTGAATTAAAATGCTGTGTGGTGGAAAGATTCAATAGAACAATAATGGAGAAAATTAGAAGATACATGACAAACAAAAATACTGAAAAATTTGTTGATAAACTCCAATACTTTGAAAATTTGTACAATTCCTCGTATCATCGCAGTATAAAAAGCAGACCAAATGATGTCACTATAATCAACCAGTCAGAGATTCACGATCGTTTGTATGCAGACAAGTTGAAACTTGTTGACAATAGGAAGGAAAAATTTAAAGTTGGAGACAAGGTGCTCATATCAAAAGTTAAGAAAATTTTTGATAAAGGAAGCGCACCCAACTATCAAAACGAAACGTTTTTTGTTCAAGGTATACGAAACACATGTCCCAGAACATACGTTTTAAAGGACGGGAACGATGAAATTATAGAAGGAGGTTTCTATAGAGAAGAAATGCTAAAAATACGATGAACTTTATTCGAGAAATCCTTGCAAGTATATGCAAGACACTAACCCATTGCTCATCCAACTGCTGTCTCAATAGTGAAACGAACATCTGCTCTACTAAGTTGTGTGACGTTTGCTCAAAAAACGTTGCATGCGTGTGCCATTCATGCCATAAAGTGAAAAACACGTTCAGTCGCATTATGGCTTCCAACGAGAGCGTTGTGTCAGTTGTTGCGGGTGTAAGAGGCCCAAGCATCCAAATTGCTAGGAGCGGAACCGAAATGCGATTTAAAACTTATGAAATTCCCAACTTGTGCCGGGAACTGTTCAAAGGTTTCCTGGAGATCGGAGGAGGCAGAGTTGCCCTATTGACGTTCAGAACAGAACTCAACGAGATGATGAAGAAAGCCCCAACGTTTCCGTCGATAGAATTGCAGACGATTCCTCGAATCCCACGCGTAATGTACCCTGGAGATGTGAGACACATGAAAGAGCGAAGAAGACAAGGGGAGATTGTAATAGTGGGTAGAGAGGAAAACGTCGACAGCACGATTCCTCGAATCCCAAGCGACTTGTACCCTGGAGATTACATGAAAGAGCGAAAAAGACAAGGGGAGATTGTAATAGTGGGTAGAGAGGAAAACGTCGACAAACGTTTAGAAACGACAGAAGAACCTATGGAATTCTAAAAATAGATCGTGTATATAAACATCTTCATCCATACGTTTCGCCTCACTCTTTCTTCAACTTCAGTCGAAGCAACATCTCTCAAAAATGGCGCAACCAAACCTTGACAAGTGGATTAAGAAAACTCCCGCAGAGGGGGAGGAGGCTCCAAGGAAAAGGGATCCGAGGTCTTTGGGCATCTGGTCCCACCCATTTGATGGTTTCGACGACACGATGACTTTCATCTACTTTCGTCGAATGGGAAAGACGGTCAACTTTGATGCACGCAGTACTTTGTACGTCATTGAACGGCTATGCAAACTCTTCACTGAGGATGACAATTTGGACAAGACCAATTATCAAGCTGTCTTGGACAAGTGCAAGGAAATGTACAAGTTGACTTGTGGAAATTGCGGTAATTGTAAAGATTGTGATGAATGTTAATTTGAAATAAATAAATTTTCTTATATAAAAGACAAGTAAATAAGTTTAATCAGTCATTCCTTCAGTAGACATCATGGCGTGTGGGAATCTTTCCTTGTTCGTTAAAGACCACTCCTACTGGCTTAGAGGGAAAAGAGCATTTCATTCTGCAAGGGCAAGGATGGTTTTAGAAAATAGTACGGGGCGAATTGAAATTCCTTTTGAAAACGTTCTGCGGCTTCAGCTTTTAATGCTGCAAGAAATGAGAAATAGTGAAGATATAGACAATTTTCAAAATGAGTGCGCTGCGGTAATTTGCGATGCAAGCTACACGCTCAACGATCATCCTTCAGTCAAAATAGTAGCTCCTGACGATAGAGACAAAGAAGCAAAATTCCTGTACTGGGCTGCACGATACAACGAACGTCAAGAATACGACAAGCTGCGCAAGCACTTGGGATGCCCTCAAGACAGTATAGAAGATGGTAGAAACGTTTGCCGACTTTGCAAAAACAAGGCAAGTTTACATACTTCAGGTTATATTCTTCGTCCGTCCGTTATATGAAGGCAGCCCCCCCCCCTTTGCGACCTTATGGGGAGCTATTTATGCCCATAGGGCATAGGCTATTGTAAAACGTTATTTTGCGTATAAAAACTCGTGGTAGGTAAATATTCTTTGACAGTAGTAGAACAGAGAGCAAAGAGAGTACATCATGGCGAACACATACCCAAACCGTTTCTGGTATAAGTGGGACCCGATTGATTCTTTCGATCATGTGACCCTAACATCAAGGATTGCTACTTTCAAAAAGTGGACGTTAACATCTCCATCACCAAAAGAGTTGGCGCAATGCGGATTCGTCTCTTTGGAAACGGGAGACAAAACCAGTTGTTTCTATTGCGGAGTACAGATTTATGACTGGGATCCAAATGATAATGTTTGGGTGGAACATGCAAAGCACTGCCCAAACTGCATTTTCCTCAACATCAACAAGACCTACATCAAGGACCTCGACAAAGTCACCGAACCTTCCGAGATAAAACACCTGTGTAATATATGCTTTGAAGGTGAAATAGGCTATGCATTTTTACCGTGTGGTCACTTGTGTGTTTGCAGGCAATGTGTAACTGCTTTCGATGATTGTCCTCTCTGTCGAGCCAAAATTACTGCCATTGTAAAAATTATCATGTGTTAAATAAAGAAAATGTTGTTTTAAAAAAATGTTGATTTATTTCACATAAACTGTACAATCCTCGGGGAATAGACTACTTCTGTATCGAAACAAGTCATTTTGAATCTGGCTCAAGTCAATCACAACATAACCATAACTTTTTTTCATAGCATCTGCATAAGCTTCGTTTAGTGGAACATTAGTTTTATTTCCGTTCATTTGCCTCCCTAAATACTGAATAAATGTAGTATCTCGTGGATTTTTCATTGCCACAATATATTTACAGTTTAAGGTAATGTTTCTAGTGTTTCCCTTATTAAAGAAGTTTTGAGTCAGAAATATTATAGATATGTTGTTGTGGTGTGAGTAGACAGAAAAGGCTTTAACCAGTTCGTCCGAAGTAGACACTTCAGTCATTAGATCATCTAGTACAATTATTAATGGTCCTTCTCCAAAGTCACTAGGCAACCCTTTGTGGAATTTGATGTTAACGGCTTTCTGAAGTTCTCCAAACAGTTGTGGCTGGTACACCTGATAACAGTAAAGAACTTTATCAATAGGAGGATCCATTATTTCTTTTCTCCGCTTCAACAACTTTGTAATTAATGTGGTCTTCCCAGATTGTGTAGGACCAGCAATTGTCATTGAGAAAGGTGTTTTGAGAGTAATGTCAATATCCATTATGAAATACTTGGTATGTCCTTGTGACCGTGAGCTAAAGTTTTCACAGCATCCACAACAAAACGTTTGCTGTCGAACCCATTCAACGCTCTTTTTATAGTCTCCTCAGTGATGAGCTGGTGTTGTTTGGAACGAATAGATGTAATTTTGGCAACGGTTTGCTTGTTTTCATTGATAACACTGGCGTAGTCGGAGAAATGAAAGTCTTTTTTCAATACACTGCGCTTGATTCCTTTGGCCTTCTTTTTCTCTGCAATTACAATGTTACCATGTGCATCTAGAGTTGCCGCCTCTAAGGCGTACATCTTTGGTTTTGCAGCTGCGAATCGCACAATTGGACCCTTTCCAAACTCATCCTTCATTTTCCCAAGCACCTTCTTGTTTGTCTGATCATTGAACTCTTTTAGTATTCCCCCCATGTCGCTCAAGTCGAAACGGACCTTGTTGTCCTGCATGTCCTTGTAAAAGTCATGAGTTTGAACGTGATAAACTAAGCTGTCGGTGTCAGTGTACAAAAGCCTAGCGTGATCTCCGTACTTTGGAACCATATAACAATAGTGAAACTCGTACATGATAATTTTTGAAAGATCCAAAATGGAAATTCCTACAGCAATAGGTTTGTCGAGAACAACTGAAAGCTTCTTTTTCACACAAATTGCAATAGTTGTATCTTCATCAAAAGCTTCTACCTCAATTATTCGTTGGTATGTTGGTTTGTTTATGTGTCGAAGCATTTTTTCCTTATTAGTTACGATTGTCATTGTTGCTCTTTTTCTCTTTTGTTCAATAGTCTTTCCGTACGGAGAGTTATTGAGAGTTTTGAAAAATTTGATTTCATGTTCACTTGTTGCTAGCTGTCTAAATTTTGTATTAAGCTCTATCCATGGCTTCATCCAAGGACGTTGTCGAAACTGACACACTTTGTAAATTTTTGTTATTTTTAAACCCAACTTTAAGTTAAATTGTAAATTTCTATAGTGACAAACATAGCGTATTTTTTTATGCAAATCAGCTACAAGCTTGACTGTTTTGAAGACACCAGCACTGATACCTAGAGAAGAAATTTGACCTGCTTGATGAGACGACATTTCAGTTGGATCGATCGGTCTTTTGTCCGGAGCAGGGGGATAATCATTGAACTTATCATGCAGCTCTTCAGGAACTTCTAAATCAACTTCAAAAAAGTAACCAATGTCTTGATCATGTTTCTGACGCATGATGAACCTTTCATCCATATTAGCGACTTGGCTATCGGACCAAAACTTAAACTCGTTCTCTGGAAGATAATCACACATGACGGTACCATACAAATTGTTTGCATCCAAGTATGTTATGTACGTATTAGGCTCATTAGGATTGTAAAGATGTTCTCCAAGGTAGGGATTATTTGCTTCTGCGGAGCGTAGCCCTCCAACCGAACACATACCTCCACGTAAACCAGTCTCAAACCAGCAATGCATTGTAGGATCTAGATATTCTATGTTCACTTTTCCGAGTTTGCAAACACCATCGTAAGAAAGCATTGCAATGCTAAAGTAATGAGGTAAATCAAGGTTATGAGATTTCCACATTAGGCTTCTAAGAGATTCCATGCAATCAGCCAATAAAGCAACGTCAAGCTTTACATAATGGTCGTGTAAATCACCTAGTGTTTGCATTCCAAACTTTGACCAAGTCCTCTGAGCGCGACTGTAATCTTCTTTGCTCAAGCTATCTCCGGTCAGATCGTTCAAAAAACACTCTATTGGCGGTAGCTCAGTCTCTTGAAATTTTGAAGGTCCGCTAAAGTAAGAGTATGGGTAGACTCCTTTCTGGAACAACAAATCGTCATCGCTCTGAAACAGTTGTTGGGTAATTTTGAAAGAATCTTTCCCTTTCTCAACCATGTCCTTTACTAGGCCATCTAACCCCTCATATGTGAAACAAAAACTGTCAAGGAACCGAATTTTCTTGTCTATTATAATTGATAGTGCTTTTTCAGACGACTGAGGAATCATTTCAGCCTCCATTTCCTCCGTCAAACCTCTTATGATAAAGTGCCCATCGTAATTTCGCATGTTGTGTAGAAAGCAGGGAAGTGTAGTACCCACTCGGGCAGATAAATTACAAATGTTGTGAGCCAAACCCAAAAACTCTCCGGTAAAATGATCATGATGAAAAACAATTTCCTTTGGTTCGGTTGGTTGAACAAATGACATATCACAAAAGTAGCACTTTTTGTACTCTTGAGGCATACGACGAACATCTTTCTCCATAAAATATTGCAAACGTGCTTTCAGTACGTGATCAATTGTCATTGATTGGTGACTATCACTCTTGCAGAAATTCATTATGTTCTGTCGGATCTCGTAGTCTTCCAGAAGTTCATTGAGTAGACGATTGGCGACGTTTTCGGTGATGTCATCCGTGCGATATGTTGATTGTGAGACCACCGTTCCATTCCAATCTACACAAATCCATGCGTAACCACATGGAATATGACACTGAAGAACTTTTGGAGACTTATCACCGTTCACTCTTGGGGATGAATCTTGTGAGACAAGGAAAGATTCAAAGTCGGCATAATAGACGAATGGTATCTTAACCATACGACGAAAATTAGTAAACCTATAGTGAGTATTCGTTTCATCTAATTCTTGAGGAACTGATGTTTTCATAAGACCCAGGCTGCTGCAGTAAGTCATGTGATCTTCCAAAGTCCTCTGACAGGCGAAACTTTGTAGACAATATCTGCAGGGATACTTTGTGGATCCCATAGTACTGAACAGGGCATTCATGCTTCTGATTAGACAATAATGATTGATTTCCTTGTCCATCACTAGAAGTAAGTCTATTGCTTTTAGATTAGGATTATCTTTTGGGGACCGCTTTGACAAGTAAAGCGGTAGCAAAGACCTCCGTATAGCCTTCTGAACTTCAACTTTTGTAAAAACATTTGTCATTGATATTTCTTCGTCGTTAAGACGTGCTAGAGTAAATTTAGCTTTAGCATCTTCTTCGTAACCGAGAATGGTGAGAGCAATATTTGGATTCTGTCTTTCAAACTTTTCGGCTTGGGTTATGCAGAATGGGAACTTGATTCCTTTCCACTCTACGTCATTAACAAACGGTTGGTACGTAGCTGGAAGCTCATCAATACGATATCTATTTTGGCGAGACTTGAGGTTGCAGATACTATCGTCAGATAGAACAGCCCATTGGAAACACTTTCCATCATCTGAACCATCTGCTGTAGTATTATTAACGCTAAGCACTGTTGACTTTCGTTTCACTTTAAGCAAATAATTATTAATATCAAAAGAACCGCGGCCTGCGATTGGTTGGAATTGTGTAGCTGTGAACCGGAGACGGGTAATTTTGTCTATTATCCACCCACTGCCACGATTTATAAAATCTGCTACACTTTCAACAAGTCTTAGTTTGAAACGTTCAATAATGTCTGGAATAAAGAAAGCATAGGAAACGCAAGCAGTTTCTGCATGGAAATATGGATCGGGAATTGTTTCATCAAAACGCTCAATAACTGACCCATTTATTCTTTCCTTGTAAAAGTGAGCAGTCATTTCAGCTGCAAGCTTTATGCAGTGATATTTTTCCACAGCACTTTTTATGTGTTGCTCTAGTTCCGAGACTATCTTCTCAAATGCCTCAACCACATTATTCGTATCAAGTTTATCAGTATCGGCATCCATGAATGTAACAACATCAAATATTTCTTTTTGTTTAAACCAACCAGTACCAACCTGGTTTACTGGATCTAGCTCTGGTGAATTGTTTGGAAATTGTGGAGCACTACCTTGAATTTGTGATAATTGAATCCGTGAACCTTGTAGTTGTGGAGCACTACTTTGAACTATATGTGGAGCACCGCCTTGCGGTTCCAGAACTTGTGGAGCACTACTTTGAACATGTGGACTTTGAACTACTGGTGATTGAACTACTGGAGCATGAACTTCAAGAACTGCGCTACCTAGATGCTGCGAAGCACTCGATGTATCTACTTGCATAACTTCAGGAGCTAGCAGTTGTGAAGTGTGAGGGGGGGCATACCTTATTACACTTTCACGAGAAATATGTAGATTCGTATGTTCCTGTTGCATGTGAAAATCCAATTCACCCAAACCCTCTACAACTTTCTTACAGTATGGACAAGTCTTTGTCTTGTAGGTCTGTAGGATCTCAAGACGGGATCTCTTCATTAATGGCTGCTCTACTGGAGGAGAGGCGGGTCGTTTATTGCTTTCAGACCACTCGGGATCAAAAATCGATGAGAATAAGGGGCACTGATCTGGAGGATGTTGTGTCTCACATATGTGACAGGATACATCCTCCCAAGCTTCAGAAAAAGTAGCAGCGGGGCAACACTCTGTTGAATGAGCAGTAGAGCTGCACACGTGACACAATCTAGAAGGTCCTGCATTTGGATTACAAGTACAAATGTGATTGGTAACTATTGGGGCCATACAATGAGGACAAGGGGAAGTATGCTTGCGGACTATGTGCCGTTGTAGCTGATCCATGCTGCTAAAAGTTGGATACCTAGGACATAGACTGCAGCTGAACAAGCAGAACTTGGAGAAATCCATCTTCTCCTAATACACAGCACTGTTGCTTTCAGTTGTATGCTAGTGAAATAGTGTTGAAGCTGCTTCAAGTTAACACAATATGATAAACTCACAAGACACTGTAGTGTTTGCTTTCAGTTGTATGCTAGTGTTGAAGCTGCTTCAAGTTAACACAATATGATAAACTCACAAGACACTGTAGTGTTTGCTTTCAGTTGTATGC